>PVJH01025562.1:0-31320 GCA_004026705.1 Nesogale talazaci
GGGGGGGGGGGGCGTGGAGAGGAAGACCTCAGGAACTAGAGGAAACTTGTATGCATCATCACTGCCCGGATGTACCCTGACTAGTCTGTCTCCTTCCCGTGGCTCCCCTGTAAAGGGGTGACCAATTACCCACCAGTGGACCTTAGGTCCCCACCCTGCTCCTCCCCTCACGTGATTCCTGTTCTTTGATGCTCAATACCTGCTCCCTTGGCCCCTCTTGATCACACTTGATGGTGTGCTTCTTCCCTGTGGACTTTGCTGTCTCTGTGCTGAATGGTGACTCGGTTATCTTCAAGTCTTTGAGACTCTAGACATTCAATCATTTGGTAGCTGGGCACCATCTTTTCTTCTACTCTGTTTGCCTCTATATCCATTTGTCTTCAGTGATATCGGGAGTTAATCGGTCCATTGATTTTGATTTTTGTTCTTTGATGCCTGCTGCCCGATTGTTTCAGCACCTCATGATCGCACAGGCAAGTGAGCTTCTTTTATGGTGGGTTTTGTTGCTCCTGAGCTAGATGGCTGCTTGTTTATGCTCAACCCTTTAAGACCCCAGATGCTGTATCTTTTGATAGTTGGGCAAGGAGGTTTTTTCTTTATGCTTTTCTTCATCTTATAAATTTTCATAGTGAATAGGTAATTTTTACTAACTACAAAAGAAACTTTAAAAACATCACCCTTTAGGCTGAGCCCTGGTGGTGTAGTGGTAGTGCGCGGGACTGCGGCCCACTGGGGTGGAGGTTCAATTCCAGCAGTGGGGCTGTCCCTCCTACTCCCACCGCCGGAGAGCAGTGATGCCAAAAAAAAAAAAAAGGTTGGAAAAAAAAAAACCATCACCCTTTGAGATAATAAACACAAAAAATGGTGTTTTCATATGTAGTCATTTTTTCAACTAACTGGAATTAAAAAGTGATAAAACAGAAGAGATGTTTCTTCTCCCAGAAGAATTGAAAAGCTATATAGAGCACACTAGAAATTTTCCTTTGCATCATTTTCTACAGGGTGGGATTTAATATGAAACAAGATGCTTGGGGGTGCCTGCCATGAATAAGTATTTTAAGTCTAATCTCAGAGGCCCTGGTAATGAAGTAATTTCACCACAGTAAGATGATCTCAAATCATCACACCACTACTTGAAAATATCCCGAGGTCATCTTTAAACAACTGTTCAAAAAAATTAATGACTGTCTGGTGGGAGCAGGGTGCTCACTTACAGAATCATCAATACATGAACACGTAAAGCAGAGATGACAAGGGGGTGAAGATGAGACAATATGGGTAGAGAAAGTTAGGTGATTAAGTTTGAAGAACACACCAAAGACATTGAATTATGTAGATATAATGTGATGAATGAGCATGCTTGTGCTGTGTAATTTTTCACCATCATTTATAAAAATAACAAAGGCATGTGTCCCCCTTGAAGGCTTGTAGGAGATCCTGGAGAAAAGCCAGGAGAAACAGGGTTAGCGATTCAAGTCCAGCAGCAGCTCTCCAGGAGCAAGGATGGGCTTCCTACTCCCATCAGGGCAGTGATGCGGAAAAAAAGAGAAAAGAGTGTGCCCAATTGGCACAAAGAACTGGTTCAAGTACGTGAAAGCATACCTAACATGCGCTGTGGATATTAAGGACAGGAAAGTTAAAGGCAAAGTCCACTGGCCTCTACTGAAAGAAGAACCTACAGTACTACGACATTAGTAATCCAAAGGAACGATAACTTTGAAAAGTCCTTCCTTTGGTTTGCTGGAAAACTAATCGGAGATCCTGACTTGGAGTTTGTTGCCAAGCCTGCTCTTACCCACCAGAGGTGGTTAGGGACCCAGCTTTGGCAGCACAATATGGGCACAATTTAGAGTTGCGCAATTGCTCTCCCAGAGGACAATGACCTGTGAGAGAACGAAGCTGGAGCTCAGCATCAGAAGTCTAGTTGTAAATGGAACTGTCCTGTGACACCATGGTGCAGCGGGCTGGCCCTTCTTATTACCCCACTAAGCAGAATGAGCTCATCTTTGGGATACTGAAGGAGATGAAGGACTTCAGAGTGAGTGTAGCAGTTAAAACCTTCTCTTCCTCCCTGCCCCACCCCCCCCAACCTATATATCTAGTGGTTTGGGACTATAGCTGTTTTCTTTCTTGAAATTCAAATACAAGAATACTACAGTTAAATCACAAAACCCAGTGATGACAATTTGTTTAACTGTCATTCCCATTCCTTTTTGTTTTGAACCAGAATAAAGGTGTATTTCAAGTATCTAAAAAAATTAATCAAAAATATAATAAAATGAGGGATGAGCCCCTGTGGCGTAGTGGTTGTGTGCGGGACTGCGGTCCACTGGCTTGATGGTTCAAATCCAGCAGCAGCTCTCCAGGAGCAAGGCTGGGCCTCCCACTTCCACCTGAGGGCAGTGATGCCCTCCCCCCACCAAAAAATAGATATAATAAAATGAGAAGACTGTACTTACCTCCAAGGGAACAAAACTTAAAAGACAAAAGTTTTTTTTTTTTGGGGGGGGCATCATTGCTCTCCGGTGGTGGGAGTAGTTCCAGCCCCACTGCTGGAACTAAACCTCCGTCCCAGTGGGCCGCAGTTCTGCGCACAACCACTACGCCACCGGGGCTCAGCCCAGACAAAAGATTTATTGAGCATACAATGCATAAGAAAACAAGCAGAAGTCCCACAGATAAGTAGTCATTTGGATTTTTAAACACTGTGAAGGGTAGGTTTGTTATGCCAACCTGGCCACAGAAGATTAGCGGGTCTGTTGTGACGGGCACGGCCAATGAACACATGGGATGAATTGAAGGCAGAGGTAGGAAGGGCTCAGGGAGTCCCACTCTCAATCTCTTGCTTTCGGATCTTCAGACCAGACAGCTGCCTTGTTCGTCTTGTGCCTCGACCTCCAAGCAACACTACCCCTGGGACACCTAATCATAGACTGTGGAGCTATGAGTTGAGGTTCCTTCAAGCCCTACTTCGACACACTCCTGAGATATACTTCTCTTGAGCTGGGGACTGTTGGACTCTGTCATCCGGCTGACTGTTGGCGACCTGCTCTGCTGTTTGCTGCCTGTGACCAAATAGCCTGAATTGCTCGACAGAGGATTACTCAGCGGCCCTCAAGACTCGAAGGACTGCCAGTTTTCTAGGTGCCTCACACAAGTGAGTTGCACCGAGCAATCTGTACTGCTTTATAGAGAGTTAACTGTTCCTTATCTTATATAGCTTTCTCTCTATATATAAATATATAAAAAGAATTACTAGTGTCCTGGTTTTATTTCTCTAAGAGAACGCTGCCTGACATAAACACACAACTTTAAAGTTAGAAATGGTAAGTTTTGTAGTGTTCATTTTTGCTCTAGAAAACCTGCACAAGATCTATCTAGATAAGATAGGTTAGCTAAACAATCTGGACAAGAAAGCAACAGGACTAACGGTTCCGGTGGGACATGGGAAAGGAGGAGGTGGGGGAAAGGAAGTTAACAAACCCAGAGACAAGGGAACCAGTGATCCAAAATCGGTGGTCAGGAAGGTATAGGAAGTCTGGTAGGGCTTGATCAAGGGCAATGTAACTGAGAGAAATTACTGAAACCCAAATGTGGGCTAAGCATGATAGTGAGACAAGAGGAAAGTAAAAGAAATAAAGGAAATAACTAGGAGGGAATGGGCATTGTTAGAGGTCTAAATAAAGGCATGTACATAGGTGAATATATTTATATGAGGACAGGAAAATAGATCTATATACATATATGTTTAAGTTAGTATTAAGGTAGCCGATGAACACTGGACCTCAAGTACCAATATTAATGAGATCAGAAAAATATCTACTGTCAGAAGGGGTCATGTGCAAAAAGGACTCCTTAAAACACAAGGCATTCCTAGTGTGGGAGTTATATAATCTGTTGTCAGTTTGAGTCTCTAAAGAGTGAAGGGGTGGAGTTTGGCCTGTCAATCAGGGCACAGCTTGATGACCTCATGTGGAGGCGCTAAGGAGATAAACAGCTCACTGGAGGGCAGGGCACACGCTTACTTCCCGTGAGATATTCCTGATGACAAAACACATGGAGCTACACTAGAGTTCTGGAGCTGGAGGAGCCATATGGAGACCCACACCAGCGCTGAAATTTTTACACTGCCACTGGATCCACAAGACTTTCCACCCACTGTGATCACCCTGCTTTCAGCATCACTGTATGTGTTGTATGAGGCTGAAGAGGAATTTATAGATTGGTATCTAACACATGGGCTCATATCATATTTATGAACTTGATCGGGCCTGGACTGGGATATTTTTCAATATACAATTACTCTTTGATATAAAGTTCTTTCCTAAACATAAGTGTGTGTCCTTGGATTTGTTTCTCTAGTCTATGTACAAACACACTTAGCTTGGTTATGATCATGCAGCATTATTTGATTATTATCTTCCTTTGATTTGATTGCTAGTTTGACAAATGTCTAGAGGTCAGTGTATGTCAAATCTTGAGTGAACAATCTGCATACATGATCGGCAATTGTCGGTGGATAGAACTAAGGGCCCACTGACCTTAGAAAAGTTACATACAGGGATGCCCCCCCCAAACAAACAAACAAACAAACAAACAAACAAAAAGAAAAGTTACATAATCCATTTTCTTAGCCTGTAAAACGGACAGTGAGGACCTTGAAGATTTAAATGGAAGTATTTCTGTAAGCATTAACACTTGGGATGCACTCAGTAAGCAGTGGCCATTACTGTCATCACAACCAGTGCCTGAATTATGGCCGCATCTCTTTCAGCAACAGAGAAGGGACCTTCATAGGCATTCACTGACAGGAACTATCTTTGCCTCACACTCCTGCTCAGTGGTGTACATGAAGGGTTGGCTCAGGTAATGCCCCACCCTCTACTGAATGTCTGGTACAAAAACATGGGTGGGATTTGGGTTCAGGTACGCCTAGGTTCACCTGTCAGTTATGTGCCTTATGAGTTACATGGACCTGTTCTTAACTTCTCAGAGGGTAGGCATCCATATTACTGAAACAATTCCATTACTACCTGAATGCTACTTAGAAGTGAGCACAAGCGGAATTGATCTTGCCAACTTAGGACATATCATCAAGAAAGACCAACCATATTATGTTTGGTAAAGTGGTGGGTTAGCAAGAAGAGGGAAAACATCAATGAGATGGCTTGACAAACCAGTCTCAAACACATCAAAGATCATGGAGATGGCAAGGACCCAGCAAGTTCCTCCTGTTTCTGTTTCTCTCTCTCTCTTTCTCTCTGTCTCTCTCCCTCTCTCTCACACACACAGTTGGAGTTGACACAACTGCAACTATTAAGATTCTCTACCTCAACCTATTGTGAAAATGATAGGACACAAAGAGGATAAGACAGCTGTTTCAGAAGACCCTCAACCAGTTAATTTACTGTGTGTTTTGTTTCTCGTATAATTCTACTTATTGGCGAAACTCAGGTGACTTGTAGTTTTGCTGGGAACACAGTGGACATTCAGCTATTGAAAATAACATGTAGGAGGGGCTGAGCTCCAGTGGAGTAGTGGTTGAGTGCAGGACTGCGGCCCATTGGCTTGACAGTTCAAATCCAGCAGCAGCTTTCCAGGAGCAAGGATGGGTAGCTCTCACGACCACCAGAGGGCAGTGATGCACAACCCCCACCCAAAGAAAATAACATGTAGGAGAAGACCTGTGCAAATTTACAATTGTATTTTTCATAACACCATTATTTAAACATAGCGGCAAAACCTCCAAAACTTGTAAGCGATAAGAGAGCTACAATAAAGGACATGAATGAGGCCTTCAACTACCAGGACAGTGCTTTGGGGGGACTCTGTGCTGATGTGTAATGGTTATGAGTTGGGCTGCGAACTGCAAGTTCAAAACTACCAGCTGCTACCCCTGGGAAAAAGACAGGGCTTTAAACTTCCGTAAATAGCTACAGTCTCAGAAACTCACGAAGGCAGTTCTACCCTATCCTATCAGTTGTTATGAGCCAGCATCCACTGGTTTTTTTGTTTTGGAATCTCTGATCTGCCAAACTTGGACTCATCCGTCCTGTGGCTCCATGAGTCAAGGGAAACCTCCAGCCTAACATCTGAGCTTTAGACTTAGGCCTTGTCTGTCTCTACAACTGTGTGAGCCATTTCCTGTATAAAATCCTCTCTGCGGGCTGAGCCCCGGTGGTGTAAGTGGTTGAGTGCAGAACTGCAGCCCGCAGGCTTGGCGGTTCAAATCCAGTGGTGGCTCTTAGGAGCGGCACTCAGTAGCGCCCACGACCACCAGAGGCAGTGATGCCCATCAACAAGAACAAAAACAAAACCCTCTCTGCATATATATGTAAATAAAATAAAATAAGCAGATCCTAAAAACTTCTGATCCCATGGACAACTATAAGGGCTCTTTCACTGTTGGAAGCCCTGCTATCATTTCTATCATTTCTATTTGCTATCATTTGAGTTTTTAGAACATTTAAAAATTAGGCAATCCCAGAACTGAAGCAAGATTCAATACTGACCTGCTGGAGAAAGCTCTTTCTTCATTCTTTTTAATTTCTTAGCCTTTTTCCTTCCCTCCGAGAGAGGTTCTGCACAGGAATCCGTCTTCTCAAGCTCAGCATCAGACGTCTCCCCCAACACTCTGTCCTCCAAGGCAGCATCTTCCACACTAGGACTCAGACTTCTTTTTCCTACTGCACTGGTGGCTGTAAAACTGAAAAACACAAAAGAGGAATACATGAAAGGTGTTACGAACAACAGGAAGACAAGTTTACAGAAGTACCGTATTTTTTTCGGCCCATAGGCACACCCAGTTTTTAGAACAGGAAAACAAGAAAAAAAAATATCCTCAACCAAATAGTACCAGTATACTAAAATGTTCTAGGGCGCCACACCTTCGGACCACAAGACGCACCCTTGTTTTCCCCCCACGTTTGGGGGGAAAAAGTACATCTTATGGTCCAAAAAAATATGGTATTTAATACTCAGAATGTTACTAACACATATTTACCTATTAACAAGGCGCCCTAATGTCACAATACACACTGAGCTTCAAACTGTAAGGTCGGCAGTTTGGAATCACAAGTTGCTCCCATAAAGAGTTAAAGTCTTGAACCCCAAGAGGCAGTTCTATTCAGCTCTCTGGGGTGGCTTGAGTTGAAACTGACTGACAGCAGGGAACTTGTTTTTTGGTGAGCTTTTTTTTTTTTTTTTTTTTGAGCACTCAACAACACTGCTGCCTCTGTGTGACAGTTAAAGACCTTATAAATGGAAGCCTGTGACAAACTTACTGAGAAAAAAGTTCTAAATTGTAGACACATAGCGAAGCTACTCTTTCTGCTTAAAACCAAAATTTGAAAGAAAAGGGTCTCCATTTTGGTAAAGAAATTTTAATAAACACCGAGGAGGTGTCCCTAGTGGTCCAGAGTTATACCCCAATTGCTAGCTAAAAGTTTGGTGGTTCAAACCCACCCAGTAGTGCCTCACAAGAAAGGCCTGGTGATCGGTTTTGAAAGTTCAGCCTTGAAAACTTTATGGAGCACAGATCAGTTGGAATCCACTCAACAGCAAGTCTGCTAGTACGTTTACTATAACAAAACGAAAGAGGCCTAGTGGTATCTTGGTTTAAGCATTCGGCTGTGAACTAAAAGGTTGTGGGGTTTGAACCTACTAGTTGCTCTGCTGCGACAAAGATGTGGCAGTTGTAAAGATGCGTGTGTAAAGATGATAGCTTTGGAGACCCTATGGGGAGTTCTATTCTACCCTATAGGGTTGCTTAAGCAATGGGTTGTTTGTTTTTTTTTTTAAAGGTATCTATGGGAGAACTTTTTTTATTTCTCTTCCTTGGAGCAACTGAGGGGTTTAAACTGCCAACCTTTTGTTGGCAGTCTGATACTGAGCCATTGTGCCCTTATAAATCATGTAAGGGAGTTCTACTCTATCCTATGGGGTCACTATGATGTCCAACAACAGAAAAGGGAATACTTTAAAATTCCCATTAAAAATTCTGGAAATTGGGGCTGAGCCCCGGTGGCCCAAGTGGTTGAGTGCAGGACTGTGGCCCACGGGCTTGGCGGTTCAAATCCAGCAGCTGCTTTCTAGGAGCAAGGCTGGGAAGCTCCCACGACCACCGGAGGGCAGTGATGCATAAAACAAAACAAAACAAAATTCTGGAAATCCAATTACCCAAGTTGTTGTTAGGTGCCACTGAGTTGGTTCCATCAAGATGGTCCTGTGCCAGCCTCACAAATGTCCCAATGCCTGAGTCCACTGGTACGGTCATTGTGTCAAACATCGTGTTGGTCTCTCCTGACAACACATCTAAAATATGTAAGACGAAATCTTGCCATCTCCGCCTCAAAGCAACACTCTGGTGGTGGTACTTCTAAGACAAATGGGTTTGTCCTTTTGGCCAGCCACTGTCAATGTATTGCTGCAATTGTTGTTAAAATCTTCAGCAACATTTTACTTGCATGTGACATTAATGAGATTGTTCTGTAGTGTGAGCATTCTGCTGGGTCCACTTTCTTTGGGAGGATACAAATATGGATCTCTTCCAACTAGTTGGCCAAGTAGCTGACTTCCAAAGTCCCTGACGTAAGCGAGTGAGTGCTTCTAGTGCTTCATCAGCTTGCTGAGACAGTTCAATCCCTAGAGTCTTGGTTTTGGCTAATGCTTTTATTGCCACTTGAATGTCCTTTAGCTCCATTGGTTCTTGTTCATATACTGCCTCCTTAAATGATGGGCTGTTGGCTAGTTCTTTTTGGTACACTGACTCCGCATTTTTTCTGCTTTGGGTTTTTTTTAATTGATGCATCATTCAATATTTTGCCCATAGAAATGTTCAAAATTGTGACTTGAGGCTTTTATTTTCCTTGAGCCTATCTTTTAAGATAGGCTATGCATTTTTTCCCGTTTCAGTTTTCTAATTCTAGGTCTTAAATATTATATTAAAAATTCTGACTTTTTCTTCTGGAGCTGACTTTTGAAATTTTCTATTAAACTCTTTGACTTCATCTGTTTTTCCATTTGCTTCAGCTACTCCATGATTAAAAAGCAAGTTTGAGAGTGTCTTCTGACATCCACTTTGGTCTTTTGTCTTTTAAAATGACCTTTTTTTTCCTTCACGAATGGTGGTCTTAACGTTCTCCCACAGTTCATCAGGTCTTCTGTCATTAGCATTCAATGTTCCAAATTTGTTCTTGAGATGTTCTCAAAACTCAGGTGAGATTAACTCAAGTTCCTATATTGGCTCCTGTGGACTTGTTTAAATTTTCTTCCATTTATCATGAACTTAAATGAGCCCTGATAACGTAGTGGTTATGCACTCGGCTGCGATTTACATTGCAGTCTCAAGTGTAAAGCCACCAGAAGCTCTGAGGGACAAAGAATGGGCTTTCTACTCCCATGGTCAGTCTTGGAATTCCATAGGGGGTCGGCTAGGAGTCCGCATTGACTTGATGGCAGTGAGCTTACCCTGAACTTACATGTGAGTAATTTATGGTCTGTTCCAGTGTCCCTGATCTGGTTTTATTTGGTGAAATATCAGTTTGTCCATCATGTCTTCCCACCGATAGTCAATTTGATTTGTGTATTCTATCTGAGGAGTTCATGTGTACACTTGTCTTTTGTGCTATTGAAAAATGCGTTTGTGGTGGAGGCAGCTGCAAACTGGAGCCAGCCTGGTGCTTGGGCTGAGGGAGCTGGGGGAGCCCCAGCACACTCGGATCTGGCTCGGGTTTGGAGGGCAGTTCTCCGTGCGACTGAAAAGAAAGTATTCCAGGATTTCTTTCCCAACCTATCTCAGAAATGATAGGAGATCTTAATTAGGAGATTCATGTTGCTATGAGGACAGATACATCAGAAATGCGTCTTCAGCAAGGCCAAGCTGCAAGAATGCCATACCGGAAATCCAGCATTCAGAGGTTACAGGGGGAACTTCAGATTTGCCTGTCAAACTGGAGGCTCTCAGCATGAGCGAAGATGTAAAAAAGAAAGATGAATAAACAACTCAAGTTCAAGTAGAAAACCCTGCAAAGGAAGGAAAATGAAGATTCATCTTCTGTCAAAAGTGCTGAATTTGTGCCCATTTAAAGACTTCGCAGTCCTCTTTCCCTGGCTGTTTCCATGTCAGCATTAAAACATGCTGTCCTCAGCAGCATGTGTGTATTTAAGGATTCTGTGTTGTGATTTACTTGGATTATAATTGTGATGTGTTCTGTAAGCTATCACATAAAAGATGGGTTCCTTCCAAATAACACCCAAGGAAAAGGTATGATTACTTAAATACACATTATTGTCTACAGACTCAACAAAATTACTGTTCCCTTAAAAAACTTATTTAGCTAGATTTATTTCTAATTCCATTTCTATGGTAATGGGTAAAGTATTTCTTGGAGGATAGAAACAGACCACTAATTTAAAACATGTATCTGTAGCAAAGTGTTTTCTTTTATTGTTGTTGTGAGGAACAAGACAATCAAAAAATCACAATATGTATGTGTGCCTGTGTTTTAAACTCCAAATTTTCTAAATCCTAAGGAGATTTGGAATAGATGAAAAACTTTGGCAACATAATTATCTGTAAGCTTTTTTGCTTGACATCTTTTGCTTCTAGTCTATGGGTATACAGTGATTTTGCATGTGAATTCTTAAGATGCAAAATTTATCATAAATTATTTATATGAAACATATCTTTTAAATGAATTTCACTATGTTCCTTAAAAAAAAAAATATTTGCTATGAACAATGTTCATAGTTGTTTGTTTTGCAAAATTCTATCATGTGATCTCCAGCTTCCTTTCTTTTTTTTTTTTTTTGGCACCACTGCCCTCAGGTGGTGGGAGTAGGAGGCCCAGCCTTTGCTCCTGGGAGCTGGAATCGAACCTCCATCCCAGTGGGCCGCAGTCCTGCACACAATCACTACGCCACCGGGGCTCAGCCCTCCAGCTTCATTTCTATCACAAAAAACACACTTTCTAGCACTGTGCATTCCTCTGTTTCCAACTTTTACATCCCAATTGTCAATAATTATCAATGCATCTTGATTGCATCTGTAATCATTTCAGAGTAAAGTGGTAGAATTCTTCAGTTTCTAAATGCTAACTTTTGTAGTTGGTGCATAAATTTGATTGTTATATTAATGGGATTTCTTTGAAGACAGATAGATATAATTCTATCACAGATTGCATTGTATTTCATGATTGATTTTGAAATGTCCTATTTGACCAAGAAAGCCACACCATTCTTCTTGCTCGTGTTATTCCTGGCATAGTAGAGTAGGTGCATACAAATAAGGTGGAAAGGACACTAACTTAAGGAATGGTCCGTTTTACTATTCTGCTGGATATAAATTGAGTTGATTTAGAAGAGATAGAAAATCTTTATGACTTTGTGTTCTTATAGCCAGCAAAGCACCTATGAGATTCCTGTATGAGGTGGTAGGTTCAGCAGAGGTACCGTAGGCCAAAGCGCCAAGAAAATGAGAGGGAGCAACAGACCTCTTAGTCCACAGACGGAGAGGTGAGTGCCTTTGAGCAAGAGGTTGGCTTGCAAAGTAGGCTGCCCATTTATCAATGCTTAAGGAACTTTGTAATACTTTCCTGAGCAGGTCAGCGGCAGATCGGAGAGAGATGAGTATGCAATCATAGTCAAGAAGAGATGCTGCTGAAACAAAAGGATTGTATCCTTAATCTTTTCTAACTCTGGTTTGTTGTCAGCTGATCGATTTTCTAATTCAGCCATATAATGGTGAGCATTGTCTGTTAGTTCCATGAGGCCACTGCGACAGACGATGGCATCCTGCAGAGAAGTAGTGTGCCAGGGGAGGATGACTGATGTCAAAATAGGGTGAAGAAGGTTGAAGGGTGAAAGCATATCTGATTTATGCCTTCTAGTGTAGGGCTCTCCTTCCCCTTGTATAGCTGTAGGTCAGAATGTTGTCCCCAACAAGCCATTTTCTCAATCTCCTATTGTTAACTCACTTTAATTCAGTGAGTCAATTCAGTAGAAAAGGTGAACTGATATGTACTGATTGTTATTAGAGGTGTATGAGCCCCCAATAAAAGGAATTTAAAAAAACAAAAGAAAAGGTGAACTAATGACAAATCTTGACTGCCAATTCCTAAATTAAGAGCATACAAATAACATGCAATTATTAAAGATGAATCCAAAACATCTGAACATTTCAGAGGACGGTATGAAATTAGCTTTACTATAATTGATTGTTAACTCTCATGAGAAGGTTTACTAACTGAAACAATTACATAATCAAGGTTATGGGGGTAAAAAAAATTAGTTGAGACCTCCAAAAAGCTCAACTATTTCAGAAAACATACTGCTTTTACAAAAGTTTCAAGAAGTCAAACAAGACAGGTTAAACACATATAAATTTATCTCTGCGTTCTCCCAGTCACCTACAAAAGTAACAGAAAAAGAGGAGAAAACACCAGTTTTGCACACATTGACTGGTAACTGGGAGGCAAAGCAGCAACCTAACTGTATGTTCTGCTGTCTCTGACATGAATAACAGTGATGCCACGCCCAGTCACACAATGACTTAGAAATGATGTGGTTGACATTGACCATGAGTCATACCTGTGGTTTATGTAGTGGGGTGTCGACCAATTGCTCACAGCTAATATGCTGTGGTGACTGGAATTTGAACTGTGCTATGAGAGAACTGGTGGTATTTAACTAACCTGGGAACTGAAATCAATGCAGATTCGAAGTGTGTGCTAAGAGGTCTGCCTGTAAAATTAGAGAGGAGCCTGCACCTTGGAAAGAAAAGTCTTGTGCAATTTTTTTAAAGGAATATTATGAGACAAGAAAAGATTCTTAGAAATTGAAACGATTTTTAAGTGAATAAAAAATTGGAAGAATGGAGTCAGGGAAATGTCTGAGAAATGAAAGGAAAACTGAATAGAAGAGACATAGACAAAAACATTTGAGAGCAAATTCAGGGAACTGTATATGAGTCCCTAAAAAATATAGAAATGGAAAGGGAAAATGGAAAGGGAAAAAATTGTCCAGGAAATATGCAACATTTCACCTAAAATACAGGGCCTCAATGGCCAGCCTGAAAGGGAACACCTGGGAATATCAGCAAGGCACCCAAAACCCCAAACTCACTGCTCTCGAGTCGATGCCGACACCCAGTAACTGTACAGTGCAGAGTGGAACGGCTTCTGCGAGCTTTGAGGCTGCCACTGCTCATGGGAGCACAAGACCCCATCATTCTCTTGAGGGATGACTGCTAACCTTGAGGACAGCAGCCCAACATGTAACCACTACATCACCAAGGCTGTGAAATATGACGGAGGGCTGAGGGGTAACAAATTTTTTAAATGCCAGAGGTGAGTGTGATTAAGTCAGGACATAAAACACAATCACAGAGCACACATTACAATGCTGAAACATTCTCGGTTCCCTCCCAGTCCTATGGTGGCCACAAGTGGAAGGTCCATGTTTCCGGAGATGGGTCTTAACTGGGTCTTTGGTAATAGGGATCAAAGTTTTTGAAAAGCATCATGGGGTGGAGGGAAAGAGAAGAGGAGAAGGCAGGCACTACTACTAGGTCCATAGATGGTCTTTTCGAGAGGGGAGCTTTCCAGAAATGTTACCAGTGGGAAGATACACCAGTTACATTAGAGAGCCTTCTACTAACTTAGGAAGCTGAACATCACCAAGAACTATGAAGCACTCTGTTCTGTTGGAAACAATGAGGGGGAGGGGGAGGGAGAGACGGAGGTTTGTAGAAGATAGGACCATAAATGGTTGTGACCCTATGCACAGCAGAAAGAAACTACGCCAGGTTCTGCACCTTCTTCATGATTGCGCCAATGCTAGAGACCATCGCTGCAGCAGCCGTGCCAATCCACCTTGTTGAGCGCCTTCCTCTTTTTCATTTTGGAAGATACTTTCATTTTTCTTAGTATTTTATTATGAAAACTTGAAATGTAGGAAAAAATTACTGTGCAGTAAGTACACATTTACCCATCACTCAAAACATAGGTTTTATCATCCTTTTCCCTTTGAGAAAATAGGGTACAAAAGGGAAGATCTAGAATGTTCCCATCTGGTAAGCACTTGGCTTTTGGATGACTAGTAATGCAGCTCAATGAAATGAAACCTTTGCTTCTGAGATTCTAGAATGCACAGATGAAATACCTCAAATCTGTCACTGCAACACAAAAGCGTCATGACCTCTATATAAATAAATGATATTTTAAAAAAGAAAGAGTCTACAGCCATACCACCTTGAATGCTCCTGATCTGATCTGACTTCCAAAGCTAAAAAGAAGGAGGGATAAGCGGGAGTCGATGCTGCCGTTGCTGTATCCTCCACAAGGCTGAGTAGAGCTGCCCTGCAGGATTTTCAGCCTGGGATCTTTACTAAGGGAGCAGATTGCCAAGTCGTTTATCTCATCAAGTGGCTGATGGATTCCATCTCCTGACCTTTTGATTCTCTGTAGAGCATTTAACCAATAGTAAAGATAAAATGGAGTGCTAAAAAAAAACAACCAGCACAAAATAATATAGGATTCACTCAAAAGAATTCATCTAAGTGAGCAAAAAGAGAGGAAAAGAAGAGCAGAGACCAACCAAGAAAATAAACACCTGTTGGGAGCCATATCCACCTGTGTTGATCATTACATTAAATGTATACGGCAAGGCATGTCAGAAAGCAAGTCCCAACTGTATGTTGTTTATAAGAAACATTGTCAGTTAAAGAGTGAACAAAAAAAGCACTCCAACATACCACTCCCTGCCATCCAGTGGATGCTGACTCATTGCGACCCCAGGGGGCAGGGTAGACGTGCTCTTTGGGTAAAGTGACCAGAAGGAGAAGTTCTTGTTTAAAAATTTGGTCTATATTAAGCAACAAAAATTTTCATAGAATGCAAAAATAGTATTGTAATATATTTAATTTTAAAACGCCGTGGGATGTTGTTAAATTGTTAAAAAGTGGGATGTCTGGTCACTTTACCTTTGGGTTTCCAGGACTGTAATTCTTTTTTTCTTTTTTTATATTTTAGGCATCACTCCCCTCAGGTGGTGGGAGTAGGAGGCCCAGCCTTTGCTCCTGAGAGCTGGAATTGAACCTTCAACCCAGCGGGCCGCAGGCTCGTGCACAACCACTACGCCACCGGGGCTCAGCCCTGACTATAATTCTTTATAAGAGCAGAAAGCCCCATCTTTCTCATAAGGAGCAGTTGGTGGTGTTGACGTCAGCAGCATATTGACATGGGCACTGCACCACCAGAATTCCTTCTTGGGCATCAGAAATGAGGGGTCGTGTTAGTATTTTGAGTCCTGGTGGCACTGTGGGTTAGACATTGAACCACTAACCTCAAGGAGGGTGGTTCAACTCCACAAACTGTTCTTTGGGACAAAATGAGGCTGTCTGCTACTGTAAAGATATCCCTTCTCACAAACTCTATGTTTTGTTATTTCAACATCAGCAGCTCTGGTGGGGCAATGGTTACATGTTCACTTGTTAACCAAAATTTCAGCACTTTATACCTGTCAGCAGCTCCATGGGTAAAATGAGGCAGTCTGCTTCTACAAAGATTATTGCCTCAAAAACCCTGCAAGGTAGTTCTGCTTGTCATACAGAGTTGCTATGAATCAGAAATGAGTCAGTAGCAAAGTTTTGTTTTCAAAATAGTAACGTCAGAAAAAAACAAGAGCCCCTTCCCCCCAAAAAAGATTGCTAGAAATAAAGAAGAATACTCTACAATGGGAAAAGGGGTTAATCACTAATAGGCAAAACACAGACTGAAAGCAGAGTCAACCTGGGGAAAAGGAGGATCGGAATCCCCAGAGTGCAGCTCGGAAGCCAGCTCTCTGTCTTTAGGAGGTGCTCCCACTCAGTTCTGGCTCATGTACAACAGAGCAAAACTTCACGCCGTCCTGTGCACCCTCACTACTCTTGTCAAGTTTGAGCCCTTATGCTAATCCATCTTATTGGACTATTCCTCTTTCTCACTGCTCCTCTATTTTGCCAAGCGTAATATCCTTTGCCAGGAACAGGTCTCTCCTGATAACATCTCCAAAATACTAGAGACAGTCTTGCCATCCTGGCTTATAAGGAATATTCTAGCTGTACTTCTTCCAAGACAGATTTGCGTGTTACTCCATGGTTCAATATTGTTCACCAAACCATAATTCAATGCATCAGTTCCTTATAAAATGGCCAACTTCCACATGCAAATGAAAAGACCATGACTCTTGTCAGCCGCACCTTAAGGAACACCTTAATTCTCAAAGTAACATCCTTGCTTTACAACACTGTGCAGATTTGTCCAATGTAATGTGTTATTTGAACTCTTGACTGCTACTCAATAAGCTCTGACTGTAGATCCAAGCAAATGAAATCCTTGGCAACTATATATTTTTTTCTCTGTTAATCATGTCACTTGCTGGTTTGATTGTGAAGGTTTTGGTTTTCATACTGAGTTGTGATCCATACCGAAGGCTGCAATCCTTGATCATCCATCAGCAAGTGCTTCAAGACCTCCTCACTTTTAGCAAGCAAAGTGTGTCATCTATATATCATAAGTTGATAAGCCTTCTTTCAATTCTGATGCCACATTCTTTTTCAAATAGTCAATAAAACGCAAGTAAACGTTTTCTGGTATTCTTTACTTTCAGTCAAGATCCATCTGACATTAACAATGTGTCTTTGTCCCATATCTTCTTTTGAATCCAGCTTGAATCTCAGTCAGCTTCCAATCAATTGATGCAACCATTGTTGGATGATCTTCAGCAAAATTATAATTGCATGAGATACCAATGATATTCTTCTATAATTTGAGCATTCTGTTTGGTCATTTTACTTTGGATTTGTTAGTTAGTTAGTTAGTTAGACAGGAAGCTGTCTTCCAATATTTCAGCTTGAGGCATGAATTTCCCATTAGTTAGACAGGAAGCTGTTTTCCAATATTTCAGCTTGAGGCATGAATTTCCTTTAGTTCCTTCAGTTTTAAGATATACTGAGTGTGTTCTCACTTTCTGGTTTTTAATTCATTCTATTACATTACAATATTTAGTTTTGTCTTCTCAAGCTGCCTGTTGAAATTTTCTGTTCAGCAATTTGATGTCATCGTTTTTTCTGTGTGCCTTAGCTGTTGTATGATTAACAGCAACTTTCAGAATCTCTCCTGGCACCCACCTTGACCTTGTCTTTCTTTCCTGTCTGTTTAATGAGCTTTTGCTTTCTTCGTGTATGACGATTTTAATGTTGCCCCACAGCTCCTCAGGTCTTTGGTCATTAGTTCTTTTGCTCCTGGGAACACTTATGGGCTTATGTCACATCTGTTCTTGAGATGATCTTGAAATCCAGGTGGGACAGACCCAAGTTCATAGTTTGGCTCTCATAGACTCCTTTTTATTTTCTTCATCTTCAATCTGAACTAACACATGAGCACTGTACTGGTGGGCAACTCCGTGAGCTCTAGTGAGCTGTTTCTCTGCTTTCTTACCCCTAAAACGAATTAGAGTCACTGGATGGAACAAATAGCTAATGCGTTTAGCTACTAAGCAAAAAGTGGTGGTTCAATGTTCCCCGGGGGTGCCTCAGAAGACAGGTCCGGTGATCTGCTTCCAATATGGCACAGCCATGAAAACACCGTGGAGTGGAGTGCTCCTCTGACACATATGGGGAAGCCAGGAGTTGGAGTGACTTTATTGCAACTGGTTAAATGAAGAACAAGATGCACACCATCTAACTCACAAGGGTCTTTCCTAAAGGGTAACTGAAATAACTATAAATAATCTCTAAAACATAAAGAATTAAGGTAGTCGTTATTTTTGAAGTGTGAAATTATGTGAAAAGTTATTAAAAGAACCTTTCTCAAAAGTCAGATTATCACAAACCTCAGAATCAATGAGAAAAGCCACTGATAGAACAACTTTGCCCCTTTAAATCAACGTCCAAGAACTCTTACCCACTGGAGCGGTAATAGTGATTCTGTAAGGCGTAGGACATGCACTGAGTGTTTAGATGCTTGCTCTCAGTCTCTTTCCAACTATCTTCTGGCCACTTCCTCTTGATCTGCTTCTCGTGTTTCTTCCCTACATATTCAGCATAAGTCTGGATCCGATAGCTTTCTGCATATTTGCTGGTATTGACGGCTGCAAGGAAAGGAAGGATTTTCTTTATAAAAGAGTCACATAAAAAAAAAAAAAAGTCTCATCTTGCCCCAAAAGTGTCATTCTTTGGAAAATGTAGTCAAAGGAGTCTTGAGGGGCTGAGCTCCGGTGAGATAATGGTTGTGCATGGGACTGCGGCCCACTGGGATGGAGGTTCAATTCCAGCAGCGGCTCCACAGGAGCAAAGGCTAGGCCTCCTACTCCCACCACCAGAGGGCAGTGATTGGGCCCCCCCCCCCCCCAAAAAAAAAGGAGTCTTGAATTTGGGTCTAGTCACAGCCTGGCTCTGCCACTTAGAAGCCAGGTGACCTCAGGCACCTCTCATAAACTCCCCACATCCGAGTCTCTGGAGAAAAGGTAGTTATAGCTCTGAAAGTCCCGTACGGCACTCAAATACTCAGAAAGAACTGCAAAGATAGGAACAGTCGTTTTCAAATGACGTGTAGTTAACAGTACTGTTTGACAATTATTTACAGGAAAATTTAAACAAAATCACAAAAGAAAACCACCAGACAGGGCTTTCTGCTCCTGGAGCATGTTACAGTCCTGGCAGCTCACAGGAGCAGTTCCACCTGTCCCACAGGGTCTCTGGGACCCAGCATTGACTCCAAGGCAGGGTACTTGGTGGTCTGGGTATTGGCTCAAAAGAGAAGATATTTAAAGAAACTACCAAAAAGATTAAAGGGCGTTCATCTTATCCAGTCTCTCAAACGTAGAGGAAAATCCTGTGGTGCATGCTCATACAAAAGTATGTTGATCACACACAGAGACAGGCATCAAAGTAGCCTGTTTGATAAATGTGCCACTGACCAAGGCACCCACTTAAAGCTCACTCTGCCATATGCAAATATTACATAGAGTTCATTTCCCTGTATATTTCAAGCTACTTACTAAACAAGGTTAATCTAATAATGGAATATTAAGAACCCACACAATCACCATTATTCTGAACCAATTATTGATGAATGTTTCCTAGATCTTCTTGAAGTTTTGTAAGCATACCCCAAAGGGATGACATCTGTAACAATCCTCTTGAGTGTGGACTGAATTATGTTTCCCAAACATGTGTCAACTTGGTACCTGTACATATCTCCTTAAAACCATACACAATCTCTAAATAGAGACAAAGGCAGAATCTACACCTAACGTGATACAGTTAACATTCGTGCAACTGGAAATACATTAACCTTATTTGTATTTGATAAGAAAGATGGCAAAAGCAATTGCTATGCATATACTTTAAGTTTCATTTCCCCCAAACTTATATATATATATATACACACACACACACACACACACACACACATATATATATATACACGCACACACACACATATAATCAAACAAAGAAGAAATACTTATAATCATCGCAGTCTTCATTTCTGTAATAGCCACATGTTTAGAACTGGTATTTAGAATTCCCATCTTCTACCACTCGTGGAGGCCTGTGACAGTGGTTACACACTGGGCCGCTAACTACTAAAGCAGCTGTTTGACTGCACCAGCGGCCCCATGAAAGCTGAGAAGCTCCTGGGAAGATTTACGGGCTTAGAAACTCTAACAAGCAGCTCTCCTCTTTCCTATAGCACCTGCTCATGACGTGGAATGGACTCAATGGCTGGGACTTTCTGATTTTCTTCTATTCCAGAGTGTGGGCTGCCATTTACCAGTTCTAGGAAATAGAGTCAGAGACCCTGCCCAGAGTTGAAGGGGTGGACTGCCATACTCAAGGAGGAGAAGGGAGTAAAGGCAAGGTGGTAAGGTCATCATTCAGCTGAACTAGTAGAATGGATTGATGAAGCTGAGGGGGTGGACCTGCCTTCCCAGTGAGCCAGCCTGGAAGGTGGAGCTAAAGTCCAGGCTGAGGGACCCGCCTCCACATTCTGGAGAGGTGGGCCAAGACCCAGATATGGAGGGCAGGCCATCGCCTTGATGGTCTCAGGGAACAGAAGATTCTCTTCTTTTTTCTTTTCTGAGGATTATTTTCAAGTCTTTAGAGATAATAAATTTTTCTGCTTACTGATCAGTTAGTCCTCTGTACCTCCAAATGTTCCCTTTTAAAATGAAAATATCGGGCTGAGCCCCAGTGGCGTAGTGGTTGTGCACAGGACTGCGGCCCACTGGGTTGGAGGTTCAAATCCAGCAGCAAGGTTACGCCTCCTACTCCCACCACCAGAGGGAAGTGATGCCCCCAAAACAAAACAAAACAAATGGCTTAAAATGAAAATATCTACCTTCTACTTCACCACTGTACTTGGGAAGCAGATAAAGATGTAGTCAAGATTCACCGGTAAAGAGGAATTTCCCCCCTGGGGTCTTGGGGTTAAGAATTTTGGGATAACATGATGGGGTGAAAGTATTTTGTATGTGGC
The DNA here is from genome assembly GCA_004026705.1 of Nesogale talazaci. Classification (NCBI taxonomy): domain Eukaryota; kingdom Metazoa; phylum Chordata; class Mammalia; order Afrosoricida; family Tenrecidae; genus Nesogale; species Nesogale talazaci. The sequence goes on from PVJH01025562.1 coordinate 20,520, forward strand.
AAAGACATGAACCTCGTGGAGCTATGTATGTAGGGTCACTATGAATCACTATGATTAATATATTTTGAAGATCTTTCATCAGGTGCACATATATGAGTTACGGTTTTAATTTCTTGTTCAATTGAAGCTTTCACGAGTACATAGTGACTTCTTTGTCTCTCATAACATCTTTCACTTTAAAGTCCATTTTATCAAAGATTTGTATTGCTACTGCTTTTTTTATTTTTTTTTAACTGCTGTTAGGCTTGATATAAGAAAACCTTTTCTCATTCTTTGATTTTCAGTTCTACTGTTATATTTATATCTAGGGTGTATTTCTTGTAAGCAACATATTAAAGATTCATGTTTTCTTATCCTTCCTCTTAGTTTTTGTCTCTTAACTGGTGATTTCAATCCATTTACATTCGATGTTGTTATTGGTTTAAGTATGGCTTTAGTGACATCATTTTGTTTTATTTTTAAATAGTGATATTGGTTTCAATGTCCATGTTAATTTTTTGTGCTGCCTACTTGTCTATAATGTTATTTATTTACTTTTCTACAAGTTTAAAGCCGTGAGGGGTACAACATCACATGGATTCTGTGTCCAATAGCCTTCATAGGCAGGTTACTCTGGAATTTGGCCTGAACCATGCCACTGTTTCCATGGGCATGAGTTACCTTCCCCCTGTGACTCTGGTTTTGTTACTTGCCACCAGGAGTCACTGCTGTTTTTTGTTTTGTACACATAAACAAAGCTCTTGCTTAAAAAGAAATTCTGTTTCATCTTCAATTTTAAGAAGATCCATGTGCTCCCTCTGGTTCCAGAGATCCCATTTATAGCCACCAAAAATAGTCTTGGACCACAGCTTTCAGCACATTTGCCATTTAAAAGTCCCGCTCCCTCTACTCAAGTACTCCATCAATGTAAGAACGCTTTATTCTAATAATCTGGCATTCTGTGATACTCACCTTCCCAGCACAATCATCGCTGAAGACAAAATGGGTGAATAAGCAAATGAGGTGAAGAGAACAGATGGTGCCCACCTTTCAAAAGATATACGATCTGAGGTCTTAATGGCTTGAAGATGAAAACAAAACACAAAAAGCCATGTAGCTGAGAAGCAACAAGGCCCACATGAAAGAAGCACTCCAGCTTGTGTGACCATGAGGGGTTGATGGGATCGGGGATCAGAGACCCAGAACAAAAGCTGATATCAGGGGCTCACGCGGGAAGAGAATGCTTTGAAAATGATGATGGCAGCGTAGGTGTACATGTGCGTGGCACACTGGATGAACGTATGGATTGTGGTAAGCTATGTAGGAGCTCTCAATAACAATGTTTTTTAAAAAGTAAACGATGTGTCAAACATAAAACAACCAATCCCTCAGGAAGGGAGCAGTGATATGAGGGCAGGGGGATGAGGTGGGGGGAGTTGCTAAGGGCGGAGAAAGGGAGACTACCACAAAAGATTGGCTATGGATATATAACCCCACCTCAGGGAGAAACAAGTAACAGAAATGTGGGTGAAGGGAGACAATGGACAATGTAAGATACATAGTAACAAGAATAATATGCAATTGATCAAGGATTCAAGAGGGCGGAGGGCGAGGGAGGGAGGGGTAAAAAAGAGAAGCTGATACCAGGAGTTCAAGTAGAAAGAAAATGTTTTGAAAATGTTAATGGCAACATATGTACAAATGTAGTTCATACAACTGAATTATGAGTTATTATAATTATATCGATGTAAATGAGGTGGAGGGGAGAGTGGGGACCCAAAGCCCAGCTGTAAACAATTGGACATCCCTGTACAGAAGGATCACAGGGAAGAGACCAGCCAGTCCAGATGCAGTATAGCATCGATGAAACATACAACTTTTCTCTAGTTCTTTAATGTCTCCTCACCACCCCACCCCCACTAACATGACCCCAATTCTACCTTACAAATCTGGCGAGACCAGAGCATATACACTGCTACAGAAAAGAACTCACAACACAGGAAAACCAGGACCGATAAACCCCTTAGGACCAATAATGAGAATAGACAAAGAAGGAGGATAAGGTAGGGGGAGAATGGGGCAACTGATCACAATGATCAACATACAACCTCTTCCAGGGGAGTGAATACCAGAAAAGTGGATGAAGGGAGATAGCAGTCAGTGTTTAAGACATAAAAATAATTTATAAACTATCAAGGGTTCGTGAGGGAGTGAGGGTAGAGATGGGTAGGTGAAAATGAGCTGATACCAAGGGCTCATAAGCAAATGTGGTAAAGAAAGCTGATGGTGTCCAGCTATCAAAAGATATAGCATCTGGGATCTTAAAGGCTTGAAGATAAACAAGTGGCCATCTAGCTCTGAAGCAACCCAGCCCACATGGAAGAAGCACACCAGCCTGTATGATCATGAGGTGTCGTAGGGATCAGGTATCAAGCATCGAAGAACAAAAACTCAAATCATTGTGAATGAGGGGAAGTGTGGAGTAGGGACCCAAGACCAACCTGTAGGCAAACGAACATCCCCTTACAGAGGGGTCCCAGGGAGGTGATGAGCTAGTCAGGGTGGAGTGTAGCAATGATGAAACATGCAACATTTCTCTAGTTCCTAAATGCTTCCTCCTCACCACCACCCCCGCCACCCCGCCTCACTATGATGATCCCAATTCTACCTTATAAATCCAGCTAGACCAGAGGATGTACACTGGTACAGATATGAACTGGAAGCACAGGGGATTCAGAACAGATGATTCCTTCAGGACCAGTGGTGAGAGTGGTGATACTGGGAGGGTGGAGAGAGGGTGGGGTAGAAAGGGGGAACCAATTACAAGGATCTACATATAACCTCCTCCCTGGGGAATGCACAACAGAAAAGTGGGTGAAGGGAGACGTCAGACTGTGTTAGATCAGACAAAATAACAATAATTTATAAATTATCAAGTGTTCATGGGGGGGGGAGGGGGAAATGAGCTGATGCCAAGAGCTCAAATAGAAAGCAAATGTCTTGAGAATGATGATGACAACAAGTGTGCAAATGTGCTTGACACAATGTCTGGATGTATGGATTGTGATAAGAGTTGTATGAGACATCCCCCCCAAAAATGATGCAAATACTGACACAAAGTATGTATGTATATATTGTGACTAGTTATGTGAGTCCCCAATAAAGTGCTTAAAAAAAATAATTGTGGCAATATATGTACAAATGTGTGATACAATTAATGTATGGATTGTAATAAGAGCCATAAAAGTTCCCAATAAAATGATTTATGATAAAAGAAAAAATAATATTATTTCTACAAATTCACTTAGTTTTTGCTTACATGAAAATTATCTTTTCTTCATATTTGAGGGTTAATTTTCCTGGATAGAGGATTCATGGTTGGCAGGGTGTTTTCTTTTAATATTTTGAATATCTTTGCCTCTTACCTGCATGGTTTCAATTGAAAAAGTTGAAATCCTTATTGGTTGCCCTGATTGGTTGCTCCTTTTCCTGTGCCACTCTTAAGATTGTTTCTTTTCACTGTTGTTAGAAGGTTTGATTAATAGTGATTAAAAAAATTTTTTTGATTATAATGTGCTGTGACAATTTTCATTTGGGATAGATTCTATTTGGAGTTCTCAAGGCTTCTTGAATAATTATCTTGTATTCTATCATTATATTAAGAAAATACTCTTTTAATACTTGATCAACTATTTTCTCTATAGTTAATATTTCTTCTCTCTTTTTGGGAATATTTATCAAACGCAAGTTATTCTTTTTCAATAGTGTCATATAGAGGTCTTAGATTTTCCTCAGTTTCTTTTTGTCTTCTTTATACCTTGATTTTCTTGTACTTTGTTCTTGAGAGACTTGTCTTCAAGATCACTAATTCTTGCTTCTGCTTCAATCCTTCTGTTTCTTCTTTCTTCTTTCAAAGTATATCTAGTTCTAATATTTTATTGTTTGCCTTTTGAAATCTTTTATGAAGTTGTTGAATTATTTCTAGTTGCATTCATCTAGTTTATCAGATTGGCCATCACTGCCTTCCTGAGTAACTGCATAGTTGCTTCTGTTTTTTCTGTATTTCTTTTTGTTTTTTGGCCTCACTGCCTCTGGTGGTTGTGGGAGCTACCCAGCGCTGCTCCTGAGAGCCGCTGATGGATTGGAACTGCCAAACCCACGGGCCGTAGTCCCACACTCAACCACTTAAGCCACCAGGGCTCAGCCCTTGTATTTCTACCAAATTTTTCATCCAATCGTGTAAAGTAGCTGGAGATCACCACCCTACTCTCCTTCATGGCAGTAGCCAAAGCTTTCTCCTCCTCCAAGACCTCATCCAGATGCACAGTATATGCATTCCAGTTAATTGAATCGTTTTCTTTGTTTTCAGATGTGTGAAGAAATGGACAATTGCTTTTAAGACATAGCATTGTTGTTTCTTTATGTGTGTCTCTATGCACAAAGAAATTCTCATGCACCTATTGGCGAATCCAAATCATCAGAGGTGACCAAGCAGTTTGGAACTAAACTACCCTCAGCAGAGCCAAAGGCAGAAAACATTAGTGCCTCCTTCGATATTCTGGTTTCAAGACTAACCCCAAGTGCTACACAGTGATCAATACACCAAACATGAAACAAGGAGAGATGACATTCTCTGAAACATTGCCGGCATGTCTGTCCCTGCTATTTTTGCTAATCCTGCATGTCAGAGTATGGCCCAAATTCTATTTGGATATGGGTCTATAGACAGGCAGGGTAGAGTACTTTGAATTCTGGGTGGGTGGAGAGATACTCACTCAATCTCTGCCTCTCTAAAACCCTCCTTTAACACATGCCCAACTAATTCTGTACCCCTCCAGGCTTGGCCCATTCCCTAGTGTTCTGACGAAGTTCTGCTACGGTCTAGTCCCCAAGAGTTCCTGGCAGGTATTGGGAGCCATTCTGCATCTGACCTAAGTCTCCCCTTCTACCTGGAATGCAATGAGACAGTCGGAACCCCTAAGCCCCAGGGCACAGAAAACTGCATCTTCTTGCTCAAGTTTAGACTCAACTTTCCTCCAAGTACGTTAGGAAAGAAGTGTTAGTGTCCTCTGCAGTGTTAAGTAGAAGCAGGTAAGAAGGAAGGGGATTTAGAAAAGTGTGTATCACAGAGACCATGGTGTTTTCTCACGGAGGCCTGATGGCTGGTAGCTATGCCTTGGGCTAATAAACACAAAGTCAGCAGTTTGAGTTTTACACCAGTGTCTCCTTGGAAGAAAGATAAAATGGTCCACTTCGGTAAAGAGTTGCCATCTCAGAAACCCACAGGGGCAGTTCTATCCTGTCCTTCAGGGGCCCCGTGAGCTGGAAGGAGCTCAATGGCAGCAGGGAGTTAGGTATGGTTTAAGCTCCTTTCTCAAGGTGCTGTGGCTACGTGGCTATCTTTGTTAGCTTCTGTAACAGAATTTGGAGTTCTGAAGTCCAAAGAGCTGGGAGAGAGGTGGCTCCACAAGCATCTTGTGCAGTGGCACAGAATCCAAGGCTTTTTGAAAAATTCTTTATGCTAATTCCTACCTCTGAGATTCCCAGATATAATTAGCACAAATTTTTGTTCCTCAAGGTAAGTCCAGAACTCAGGCTGCTGAAATGTCTGCCTTTTATCCAAAGTTCCTTTGTAGAGGGTTTCACAGAGGCTCCAACTGCAAGGTCATTTTAGATTCCTCCCCTATATATGTGTTTATTAATGCTGACAATTATCCTTGAAAATTATCTCTTTTCTAAGAACTTTTTAGAATACCTAGCTTTTCTTCTCCTTAAATAAGATCTTTCCACTACTGCTGAACGAAGTCTATCTGAGTAAGGTGGTACACAGTTACAGGAAGAATTAACATAAGATGCCCATTCTTTCCCAAAATGATCTGTAAATTTAAAGCAACTTCAATTAGATAAACTTTAATAGGATGAGGTGGTAGAGAGTCTCAAAAGCAAAATGGTAGTTGTCAGGGATTGGGGCTTGAGGAGAGGGAGGGGCCCAGGATGAGTTTATCAACACAAAGGAGATGAGGGGAGCTGAGTCCCGGTGGCGTAGTGGTTGTATGCGGACTGCGGCCCACTGGGATGGAGGTTCAATTCCAGCTCCACGGGGCAAAGGCTGGGCCTCCTACTCCCACCACCTGAGCGCAGTGATGCCCCAAAACAAAACAAAACAAAAAAAACAAAAACAAAAACAAAGGAGATGAGGACATTTGGAGTCATTTTAGAACACTTCTGTTCTTGACAGTGTGGTAGTTACAGGAGTGTATACACTTGTCAATTCAAATAACTTGACTGTATATAAATTATATCTCAATTATGGAGTAGAACTTAAAAGGCTAAATAGAAGAATAAAAGGGTCAATAGCCATTAGACATTTCTAAGAAAAGTAAGCCTTGTTAAAAAAAATATTTAAGCCCAGCTATCAAAAGATGTAGGCCTGGCTATCAAAAGATAGAACGTCTGGGGTCTTTTTCAAGGCCTGAAGATAACCAAGCTGCCATCTTTCTGGGAAGCAACAAAACCCACAGAGAAGAAGCACACCAACATGTGATCATGAGGTATTGATGGGATCACGTATTAGGCATCAAAGACACAAAACAAAACAAAATCATATTGATGTGACAAAGGGGGAGGGCAGAATGGAGACCCAAATCCCATCTGTAGTCAATTAGATATCCTTGTCAGAAGGGCCACAAGGAATAGACCAGCCCATCAGGATATGGTATAGCATCAATGAAACACACAACTTTCCTCTAGTTCTTTAATGTGCCCCTTTCCCGCAACTATCATGGCGCCAATTCTACCTTAAAATCTGGCTAGACCATAGCATGTACAGTGGTACAGATAAGCGCTGGAAACACAGGGAATCCACGAAAGGTAAACCCCTCAGGACCAAGAAGGGGAGTAGCAGAACTAGGAGGTAAGGGTAGGGAAGTTGGGAATAAGGGAGAACCAATCACAATGATCTACATATGGCCCCCTCCCAGGAGAACAGACAACAGAAAAGTGGGTGAAGGGAGACAGTGGCCGGTGTGTGACAAGAAAAAAATTTGTAAATTATTAAGGATTCATGAGGGAGGGAGGGTGCGGAAGAAAGGGGGAAAATGAGGAGCTAATACCAAGGCTCAGATAGAAATTGTTTTGGAAAGACTAATGGCAACATATGTACAGATGTGCTTGACATAATGTGTGTACACACACACACACACACACACACACACACACACACACATTGTTATAGTGCTGTAAGAGCCCCCAGTAAAATTTTTAAAAAAGCATTCATCTCAAAGACGCACAGGGACAATTCTGTCTTTGCCTATGGGGTCGCTATGAGTCCCCTGCTTCCACGTCACCCAGCTTCTTCATCGCGGGGCTCTGGAGCATACTTCAGTCAAGGGCACTGAGCAGCAATTAGCTCGTTCACACTCACACCTAGGAAGCAGAGGAGCCAGGACTATATTGGAAGTAGGGAGCTCAAATTCAAGGTTCTTCGAGTCATACTGACGCCTCAATTGCTGAGGGATAATTGAAATTATCATTGACTTTCTGCAACCTGACTTTGGTGGAGAGCCACTCAAATTATCCTTCTAAGAAGTGTGGGAGAGTGGATCACTTTTTTTGGGGGGGAGGGGCAATCACTGCTCTCTGGTGGTGGGAGTAGGAGGCCCAGCCCACTGCTGGAATTGAACCTCCGTCCCAGTGGGCCGCAGTCCCGCGCACAACCACTACGCCACCGGGGCTCAGCCCGAGTGGATCACTTTTAACAAAAACAAATGTAAGATAAAAATTAAATATCTAGTCAAAGCAACGTCATCAAAATTGGCACCCAATGCTACTGTTAACATTCTGTATGCGTTCGTGAAGTACTTGTACATTTCACATTGAAATCTAGTATGTAAACAATAAAAATCTGAAGCAATGTCAACCTTTATTATATGTTTCAGGCAATCTCCACAATCCCAAAGAGTCAATACTGCTATCTCCATTGTACAGAGAAAAGCAAATTAACAAGGTTAAGGAATTTGCCCAACGTTACAAAACTATTATAGGATAAGTTACAAATAAAGATGTTCAGATTTGCACAGTAAATATAAAAACTATTGGTGTCTTTTACTTCTCTTAAAATGCTACTTCTGGAATAAAAACTTAAGTCTGGCCAGTTTGCAACTTCTTTTATAGAAGGGCTAATGGAATAAGGACCAAAAAAGGGAAAGCATAGGGGGAAGGTGCAGGGAGAAAAGAGGATCGGATTACAATGCTCGATGTATAACCGCCCCTCTATGGGGCAAACAGAAAAGGTGGGCGAAAGGAGACAGCGGTCAGTAAGATATGAAAATAATAATTTCTAAATGATCGAGGGTTCATGAAAGACGGAGGGGAAAAATGAGGAGTTGATCCCAAGGCCTCAAGTAGAAAGAAAATGTTTTGAAAAGGAAGAGGGCAACATATGTATAAATGTGCTTGACAAAATGGATGTGTGGATTGTTAGAAGAACCCCAATAAAATGATTTTTAAAAAGAATTAAAAATTTGTGATAATTTTTTTAAAGGGAGTGAAAAAATATATATGTAATATAGTCAATGAATCAGCACATTACTCTTCTTTTTCTCATTTATACATGATACTGTTTGTTTCCTTTTCTTTGAAGACAAACATAAAACAAAACAAACCGTAAGCAATTGACTGAATCCATTGCTTCTAGACTTAATGGGAAGAGATTAAGCTTCCATTTTAGTTAACGGGCAAATTCAATGAGCAGCACACTTACCAATTTGCACTTGTTCAGGCTGGCTGAGAGAAACAAATGCTGATGTATCATCAATCCAGGATATCTGAATATTACCTGTGACATTGAATCAAAAGCAAAGTGAATATTCATCCATTGAGATGACGATCAGTTTTCCCTGGTAGATGTGGCTATAATTTAAAGAGATGGGCTGCTGATTTAAAATTTGATCAGGATCTCAGCACTACAGAGAGCTAGCCTATTAAAACTTCAATCTACTCTATGTATTATTTAGTTCAAATCTTCAAGAAAAGGCACCAACTGAGGTAGGGGTGGGGAGAAGTGGAGAAAAAGAACATTTCTGTAGAGTCCATTTTGACTCATCGTGATGCTAAAACACAACCAAACTGCCCCATGGGGTTTCCAAGGCTGTAAATCGCTTCACAGAATCAAACGACTACATTTTTCTCCCACAAAGTGCCTTTCAGTTAGCTGTCAACTGCCTGAACCGCTGCACCACCAGGGCTCCTAAAAGAGGGGATACTCCCTGCCACAGAGTCAATTCCAACTCAGAGCAACCCTGGAGGCAGGTGGAACTGTTCCTGTGGATTCATTCCCACTCTTTACGGGAGTAGAAACTTCACCTTTCTCCCAAGGAGCACTGGGAGGTTTGGAATTGCTGACCTTGCAGTAAGCAGCCCAATATGTTAATAACTATGCCACCAGGGACTTCCTTAAAGAGAGAATAGCTTTTAATAGCTTGTTTTGAAACAAAAGAATGAATTTGCTATGTGTATTCTTAAAAACAAAATAAAACTCTGAAACAAAACAATTTTCCAGATTAAATTCTATGGCACTTCATCCTTCGTCCAATCTTATGCCAGGGTTGGAGAATTTTTTTTCTCCAGTAACAAAATTAAGAGAGGGAAAAATACAGAAAGATAGAGAGAGAGAAGACATAGCTATTTTTCTTTGCAGAGATACAAATATTTAAAGTTGAGAATGGGAACATGCAACATATCAATAAATATAACAAATAGTTGATTAATATAATAAATTAATATAAGTAATGAGTAATAATTAATATAATTAATAATTATTAATATAATAAATAAAATATTTTTTTTTTATTGCTGTTGTTTTTTGGTTTTTTTTTAGGGGGGGGGCATCACTGCCCTCTGGTGGAAGTGGAAGGCCCAGCCTTGCTGCTGCTGGATTTGAACCGCCAAGCCAGTGGGCCGCAGCCCTGCAACTCAACCACTATACCACCGGGGCTCAGCCCTCAAATAGTTTTTTAATAACTTCAATTCTGATAGCAAGGCCAGGTAAAGGAAACAGATGATACAGGAAAGGCAGGAAAAGGAGCCATGGAGTAAAAACACTGTAAGAAAATTTGTAGACAAAAAAAAAAAAAAAAAGCAGCAGGGAGTAATCCACTGCTGTTGGCTCAATTTTGACTCACAACAAACCTATAAGTCAGGGTAGAAATGTCTCATAGGATTCCCACAGGTTAAAATTCAGGAGAGGTTGTATTTTTTCATAATACTTGATCACTCTGCATGCTGAGCAAGAAAGTGAACTATATAAAAATGAAGAAACAACATACATGCAGACGACAAACCCTGACAGCAGAATGCAAAGAAGACAACTTGAAGCATTTACTGATAAAGATTAAAGACTACAACTTTCAATGTGGCTTATACCTCAACATAAAAAAAAACACATACACAGAAAACTGAGATATCCTAACAACTAGATTAATAAGCTACAAAATAAATAGAGAAAAGACTGAAGTTGTCAAGGATTTAATTTTACTTGAATCTACAGTGTCCACGGAAGCTGCAGTTAAGATTAATCGCTTTGGGGAAAATATGTTCCAAAAGATCTTTTTAAAGTTTTAAAAAGCAAAGATGTCATTTTGAGGATTAAGATATGCCTGAAAGGAGCCCTGGTGCTGATTCCAAATAAATACTGGACAGCTAACTTCAAGGTCAGCAGTTCAAACCCACTAGTTGCTCTGTAAGAGAAAGAAATCTTATTTGCTCCTGTAAAGATTTATAACTTTGGGGCTAAGTCCCGGTGGCATAGTGGTTGAGTGCGGGA
>PVJH01025563.1:0-31309 GCA_004026705.1 Nesogale talazaci
AAACTCAAGTGTGTGAGTGGTTTTCTTGTTTCAAAAAAGGTGAAATGTCCATTGATGACAAATCTCATTCTGGACATCTGCCAACTTCCTGCAAGGACAAAAATGTTGATTCATGGTGCATTTGGAGTTTGTCCCACCAAGTCAGACTGTAACTCAAGTTTTCTATTTAGAGATTCTGAAAATATTGCTTAATGGTGTGGATCATAAGAAAAACAAAAGGCCTGATTTGTGGCTGACAGGGTACTGGTTTTGCCACCACGGCAATATACCTGCTCATCTCAGTGTGCTAGTTTTAGGCAAAACCCAGCATGTCTCTCTTGTCTCACGCACCATACTCTTCTGACCTCACTCTGTGTGACTTCTTTCTGTTTCCTGGAATGCAGAGGAACATGAAAGGGCAACGATTTCATGACATAGGAGAGGTGAAGAGAAAAATGAAGACGATTCTGTCAGCCATCCAAACAGATGTTTGAGAAATGCTTCTAAGAATGAAATCGCAAATTTAACAAATATATTCAGTGTCATAGAAAGTACTTTTAAGATGATAACATTTTGTAAAAATAAAATAAATACATAACTATGAAAAAATTCCCTTTATATTTTTGGCCGGGTACCCCTTGTATTTTTCTGAATGTTAATTTTCTTCTTGTTTTGTTTTGGGGGGGTTTGTTTATTTTTTGGGGGGGGAATCACTGCCCTCTGGTGGTCATGCTACCTAGCACTGCTCCTGAGAGATGCTGCTGGATTTGAACCGCCAAGCCCGCGGGCCGCAGTCCCGCACTCAACCACTTACACCACCAGGGCTCAGCTGTTAATTTTCTTCTTGATGATAGTTATGTATTGCTTGTTTGTCTCCCCCACTCCCTACCACCCCCACCCAAATAGATGTTGTCAGTGCTCACCTCTCTTCTCCCTGTGGTTAAAATCGCTTTTGGAGATGGTTTGTCTTTGGGATGCTGTTGAGGTGAGATTCGTGTCGCGTGTGATTGGAGCCCGTCACTTCAGCTCTTTGGAGTTAAAAAGAGATGTCAAAAGCTAGCCAGAAGTCAATCAAGAGAGAGCCCACGGCACACACAGATCACTGGAGCAGAGGTTGAGAGAGACCAGGACCTTCCTGGGGAGCCCAAAGAGAGGAAGCCTTCTACAGCTAGGGCCCTGGATTCAGACAGCCAGTCTCCCAACTATGAGGACAGCGAGAAGGCGCCTTAGAAGCAAGGATGGTGAGACTTCATCTCACGTCTCACATTGCACGTGCTCTCAGGAGAGACCGGTCCCTGGAGAAGGATGTCCTACTTGGTCATATAGAGGGGCAGCAAAAGAGAAGACCTTCCACAAGATGGATTGACGCAGGGTCTGCAAACGTAGACTCCAACGTCGGAATAATTGTGAGGACAGGCGCAGGGCCAGACAGGGTCTTGTTCTGTTTTCCAGAAGGCGTCTGTGATTTGGAAACGAACAACAAAAACAATCGTTCCATAAGCATGGTAGCCTCATCTTTCTCCCAAAACTCCACTGGTGGCTGCGAACCATCAACCTTGACACTGTCTGCCCACCGGCAACACAGCAGCATCCCCGGGCCTCCTTCCTCACAAGACAGTTGTGCAGAAGCAGTGTCGTCTTCCACTTCCTGATTTGAGAAGCAAAGCACTAAGGGTGAGACTGGTGCCAGGCCGGGCAGTATTTCCTTCTCTCGTGCATCGGGTAGTTCCGAGTCGGAACTGACGATGGCATCGAACAGCAATGATGAGAAAATAAATTTCTGTTTGTTCAATCCACCCCCTCGTGGTATTTCTGGCATAAAGCTTCTCCGTGAACTCAGACTATGTTAACTTCCCCAAAACCCACACGAGCGCTGTCCCGGTGCTCCAAAGCAGTGGGTGTGCACCCCTTTCATGGCAAAGTGCAGGGTCTGGAACAGAATCTTTAAGAAGCGCTCTGAAAATAGGTTTCTCAAGGTAGCTTCCATTTGCCTCTCTCACGAGCCTGCAGTGACTTTGCGTCCATGCTCCTTCCTTTCTCTTGAGCGCTCTCTTAATAGCGCACTTCTGTCTGCCTCTGGGTTGCTGGCTGATATTTTTGTTGATATTTATGACCTTGGCGTGGATTACAGTGTTAGCTCTCTGTCTCTGATAATGATGGCAAGCGTCGCTGCCTCGATTCTTGTTGGACTATTAGTCGGAAACTCAAACGAATGACCTGCCAGCTCATCCTGGCTCGGGGGCCATTCAGGGTGCTCAGAGCCCTGGGCTTTCGGCGGCTGGGTTTGTGATGGCAGACGGCCAGGCCTTTCCTGTGAGGGGCCTCTGACTGCATGTGAATCTTCAGCCTATGGGTTAGCAGTCAAGGAACTTGCCTGTTTATACCACTCAGGGAACCCCAGGAATTTAATCACTCAAGGGGCCTGGCGGTGTAAACGCTGCAGCGATGGGCTGTTAACCGAAGGTTAGAAGTTCAAGTTCAACCAGCGGTGCCTGGGGGAAAGGGGGTCGCCATCAGCTTCTGGAGCAGCGGACATCGCAGCCCCATGGAGATAATTCCACTCTGAAACACACGGGATCGCCGTGAGTGGGCATGGACTTGACGGCGACTGCTGTGGCTTTGGGGTGTTGGAGGGTGGGAATAGAGTTAGTTCACAGTCAGAGTCCTATTTCTCAGACCCACCTGGCCTTCTATTGAAGGCAAAAAACAACAAACGCAGTGCCTTGGAGTCTATTCTGATCCTAGTGAGCCTTCAGGCCAGGAGAGAACTGCTCCTGCAGGTTTTCAAGAGTGGCATTCTTCACGGAGTAGAAAGCCCCGTCTTTCCCCCATGTAGCACCTGGTGGTTTTGAACTGCCGACCTTGCAGATCTCGGCCCAACTCCTAATTAACATGCCCCCAGGGCTCCTTACCTTTCATTGACTCTCCCCTAAAATGGAGACGGCCTGACGTCCAGGACGCTGGGTGTGTTCTGGATGCCAGACACCACCACCCCCCCCCCAACACCTGGATTCCCAGATGAAGAGCAAAAACCCACATTCCCTGTGGGCACCGAGATTGTGTGACATACGCAGCTCCATCTGTCTGAGGGAAGGACCAGGAGCTGGGATTTTAAGGAGCCCTGAGGGTCATGGTGTCGCCCACGCCCGATCAACAATGACAGGGTTCAGGTTGCAAACAGATTAAGACATGGGAAAACGGCACGCCGATTCTGTCAGGTCCCTCGTTTGGCACAAAGCCAGCCGTCCACCTAGAGGCATGGCAACAGACAGGACTTAGCAACGGTGAAGTGTGAAAGACGTTGGCGTCTGAGCTGAGCGTGAGCGGAGTGGGGTTCGTGGGGAGCTGGGCCTGCTGGGAGCATTCCTCCATCTCAGCTACCTGGGAGAATACACAGTAGGATGCAGGTAGTGGTGGTGGTTTCCATCACACAGACATCAAATGAACAGAAGTATCAGGGTACCAGATTTGAGCATATAAACCAACCCCAAGCCCCTCCAAACCCAAACCCAAACCTGCTGTCATCAGTTCGGATCCATAGCAACCTTGTAAAGATGTTCTAAGATGGTAACTTTTTTTCCCCTGTGTTTTCTTTCGCATCACTGGTGGGAGTAGGATGCCCAGTCTTGCTCCTGGAGAGCTGCTGCTGGATTTGAACCCTCAACCCTGTGATCCGCAGTCCCACACACAACCATTGCACCACCAGGGCTCAGCTAAGATGGTAACTTTTCACGGGAGCAGACAGCCAGTCTTTCTCCCACAGAGCTGCCGCGGGTGTGAGCCCTGTGCTGGCAGCTCAATGCTTAGCCCTCGGAGAGCCCTGAGGCTCGTGGTTGGCACCAGAGACGGGGAGGATGAAGGAACAGCTCTTCCCTGAGAGGTAATGAGATCCCCATCAGTGAGGGTGTTTAACTGGAGACTGCAATGGACACCGCGTGGGACCCCCCAGGATATCAGCCAGGAGAGTCTCTATTTTGTTGTTTCATTGAGAGTAGACACATCCCGGCTAGCGTTTCAATCCACTTCTTGCTGGTTCCGTTATGGGTGGTGGAGCCAACTCGAGATGGAACAGAATCTCTAAACTGTGGATGCCTGGAATTTGGAAAGCTTCAGATCAGGGCCCTGCTAGGAAGGCAGCCTCCCTCTTAGGAAACAAGGGTAGCATGCACCTTGCCGAGCCACCAGGTCTCTTTATCAGCAGCCTGAGAAACACAGGGGCCCAGCTGAGAGGTGGCGGCTGTCAGCATCGCCTGGACTGTGTCACTGTCCACAACCCTGATTATCATTGAGCCGATGTTGTGCCTTGGGGTCCCACGTCTCCCACTTCAGGGCTCCCACTGCGTCAGTTCTGTCTCATGGGGACATGATGTACAACAGAAGGAAGCACTGCCTGGTCCTGCGTCATCCTCACTATGGGTATCTTTGAGCCCATTGTTTCACATGCAGCCACTGTGCCAGTCCATCTCCTTGAAAGCCTTCCTCTTTGTCACTGCCCCGTGCACCTCACCCAGCATGACGTCTGTCTCCCAAGATGGTCTTTCCAGACAAGCCGTCCAAAGTACACAAGATGAAGTCTCGCCTTGAAGGAGTAATCTGGCTGTCCTTTCTCCAAACAGATCTTTTTCCTTTTGATAGTCCGAGGTACTTTCAGTATCTTTGTGTGTTAATCTGGGTAGACAAGAGAAACAAATTCATAAGCACGCATGTGTGTATAAGGGAGAGTTTTATATAAAGGGTAATGGTATATTAGGAAAACATCTCAACCTCGTCCAGTCCAAGCTCATAAGTCTGATATTAACCCATATGTCTGATACCAATCTATGAAGTCCTCTTCAGACTCACGAGATACATGCAATGATGCCAAATGCAGGACGATCACAGGCCAGTGGGTAGAAAGTATATGGATCCAGTGGCGTTGTAAGTGTCTCAGTGTTGGCAGGGGTCTCCATGTGGGTTCTCCAGTTCAGGGCACAAGGTCTATCAGTGTAGAGACATGTGTCTTGTCAGTAGAATGTCTCCAAGGAAGCGAGTGGACAGATTGTGTCTTCTACTTCCAAGGAGGAAATCTCAGAGTTTTCCCAGAATCCTTGGGAGAAGGCCATGCCCACATAGAGTATACCTTGATTGACAGGCTAGACTCCACCCCTTCACTCCTAATCCTCTCAAATTGACACCAGATTATGTAACGACCACACTTCACCAGCGGCATAATTTAAATGCATCAATTTTCCTTGTATAATCCATAGTCAGTGTCCAACTTTCACATGCATATGAGGCAATTGAAAATACCATGGCTTGGATCAGGCACATCTTAATCCTCAATGTAGCATCCTTGTTTCTTCGACACGCTAATGAGGTCTGGTACGCCATATGAGCATGGATTGTGAATCCTTGACAACTTCAACCTTTTCTCCACGATTGGCCCAGCTGGGAGGACGTGAGTCCTCTGTACATTGAGTTGCCATTCATCCTGAAGGCTGCTATCTTTGGACCCCTGGTTTTTCTAGGGCTTGTGGTGATACAGTGTCCCATTCCAGTGATTCTGGCACACCCAGGTGTTACAGCTTCAATTTTTTTGCATTTTCATGGAATCGGCCATGACAAAATCAGTCCAAACTGATGAGAAACCATGAGCAAGACATACGCCAATGCTACAACTTCTGCAGCTACCATTCAGTGACTGATTGTATTCTTCCAACCGTACGAACATTCTTGCCTTCCTTTCCTGAATCTCTCAGTAACTTGAACTCACTGTCCCCTAAAGTTCCCTGCTGTCAGTTTAATGATACCATATAGATAGTCCGTAGCGCCCCAGGGACTCAGACGCAATAAGCACTGGGCTGGAAACAGAAATTTCAGTGGTTTGAGTCCATCAGCCGTTCTGTGGGAGAAAGACAAGACTGCCCCTTTAAAGATTTATAGTCTCAGAAACCCTAAGGACTGGTTCTCCTTGGAATGAACTCCATGTCAGGAGGTGGCTGCTTTTGTTACAGATCTTCTGAAAAGAGCACTGTTCTTAAGGCAGGCACGTTTTACCAGTTGTATTAAACTATTGACTGGTGTTAAGAAGACTTCAGGGAATATTGATGGCTTGGGTTTTAACCATTATCTCAAGGCCTCGTAATCTCATCAAAGAAGGAAATGAGGTGGCTTTGTCAACCTTTCCTCCGTTCCTCATTAGCTGTAATTAGCTGCCATCAGACCCATCTGCCACTCACAGTGGCCTCATCCTGCTCTACCCCATGATCCATTGTGGATTTAGGTCAATTTTCCCTCTCCCATCAGCACACCTGACAGGACGTGAGAACTGGGGCTTTCAATGGGGATGAGATGGTGGGAGCCGAGAGAGTCTCAGAATTATTGTGAGCTTCCCAAGTTCAACATGGCGACACCCAGCAGGAGGAAGAACAGGGCAGACTGCTGGTCTCTTTCATTACCCCCCAGTACCAAAGCCACACTAATTTTTTGTTAAAGACTCTAACTTCTAGGGACCCTGCAGGATAGGCTAGAACTGCTCCATAGAGCTCCTGGTCTGGTCTCCGTTGGAGCAGCTGGTGTGTTTAAACCACTGATCTTTCGGTTGCCGTCAGCCAGAAGCACTTCTCTGCAACAATTTGAATCTCTAATTGACGGCTTCGTCTGAGTGCCTTGCCCCCGGGCGCCAGTCTTCAGGGGACGTGAGGGGGCCCGAGGACTGATAGTGCGACCCTGTCCAGAATGGGCATTTTACTCTTCCGTCTTCCCCAGGGAACCAGGCAGAGAGCGACGCTGGTGATGAAAGCACGGGAGCTTGTTTCCTCGTTGTTTGCAGATAAACATTTGTGTTCTGGTGCTTTTCTATTGCTAGGTACATAATTGGTAAGCCTGCGAATTAGCCAAGATAATGAGCTGTAATTTCCTTGACTCGGAGGGGGGCATTTTAATGAAATGGGCTGGGTAAGCAGGGTTTTAAAAGCTACTGAGTAAAATGAGAGCCCAGATAGGTTTCTGGGGCAGAGGGACACAGCTCTCGCTTCCATCCATGGCACCCGTTGCACCAGGCACTGGCCTTTCTGAGCCTGGCGACACTTTAAGCTGGAGCAGAGCAGTCCCCGGAGAAGGGCATGGTGCTTGGTTAAAAGAGGGGGGCAGGGAAGGAGAGGCGGGCCCTCTAGGAGATGGCACCAACCAGGGCTCCCCAATGGGCTGGGGCCGAGGAACCATCGGGAAGATGGCGTGGGCCTGGCCAGTGTTTGGTTCCGTGGCAGAGAGGGTCGCTATGGGTCAGCACCAACCCGACGGCCCCCCACAACTACAGAAGCAGATGCCAGGCCTCTCCAGGAGTTGAGAGGAATGCATTTGGGCCAGCCACAGACTGCCCAGGGTAAGCTTCCTTTTTAAAAAGTCACCTCCAAGGAGTCTGGGTAGGGCACGGCTTTCATCAGCGACTGAGAGGTTATGGATCCCAGGCCAGGCTTGCAATGGGGGTGGGGAGATGCGGGGACAGGGGGTGTTCACTTGTGGGCAGGGGACCCTTCCTTGACAAGAGTGTGAGGAAATGGATGCTTTACCCCCACACCGTGGGTAGACTTTAACTGTTTTGCTTTTTAGCTCCTGGTACTGATTTTTAAAAATATTTTTATTGGGGGGACTTATGCAATTCTTATCACAATCCATATATCCATCCATTGTATTCCAGACACATTGGTACATTTGTTGCCATCGTCTTTCTCAAAACATTTTCTTTCTACTTAAGCATTTGGTATTAGCTTAAGGTGACCAGACGTCCCGCTTTGTAACAATTTGTCCCGCGTCCCGTGGCTTTTTAAAATTAAATAAATGTATTATAATGCTATTTTTGCATTCTATGAACATTTTGTTGCTCCATATAGACCAAATTTTTAATCAAGAAACACTGCCCGCCCCCCAACGGGTCAATGATGTCCTGCTTAAAATCTGGTCTCTTTATATAATTAGCTGCTCATATTTCCTCTTCTTCCCCACTCCTTCCTCCCTTATGAACCCTTGATAATTTATAAATTATTATTATTTTGTCATATCGTACACTGTTGATGTTTCCCTTCACCCACTTCTCTGTTGTCTGTGCCCCAAGGAGGATGTTGTAATCAGTTTCCCCTTTCTACCCCACCTTCCCCATATCGCCTCCCCATATCGCCACTCTCACCACTGGTCCTGAAGGGATCATCTGTCCTGGATTCCCATCTTTTCAGTTCCTATCCATACCCATAAATATCCTCTGGTCTAGCCGGATTTGCTGGTACTAATTTTTTAATCATTTTATTGGGGGCTCATACATCATTTTTCACAATACATAGATACATAGATTGTGTCAAGCATCTTCACATGCCTGCTGCCGCCATCATTCTCCAAATATCCGCTTTTCCACTTGAGCCCTTGACATCAGCTTCTCCTCCTTTCCCCTCTGTCCTTGCTCCCTCCTCCCCCAACAACCCTCAATACTTTATCTTTCTCCAGTGGAGCAGCTGGTGGTTTCAAACTGTTTCTCCGCTCCACCCCCACCCCCCATCCCATACATCAGATGAGAGAATGTTGGAACGTTCTGGAAATTTGCTTTTTAAACAGTGCTTCTTAGGACTACTCAAGAAGCCCTGGGGGCAGAGTGGTTGCCATGGGGCTGCTAGCCGAGAGATCATCCACCTGAAACACCCAGTGCCTCCCAGGTCAGGGAGGAAGCTGTCCACCCCTGTAAAGAGTCCCAGCCTCAAAACCCACACGAACCCTCTGCTCTGTCCCGTAGGGTCACCGTGACTCGGAATCAAGTTGATGGTCGTGAGAGAGTTTCTCGGGATTCTGCTATGAAGTTTGCACTGCTCTGCCCCAAGTATCTGAAAAGTTAGGTCCATTCCACAACAGGGCACGTGTGGGTGTAGTTGGGAAGCATGGTTACAAAAACAAACGTGAACCGAGGGCCACCAGCTCTGAGCCAGGGCATGGACTGTCCCTGCAGGACTGCCTGGACATCCCCCCAGCAGTGAGCCAGCATCCTCCAGATGGCCCACCCACTGTCCTCTGGGGTCGGCTGACAGAGGAGACAGCCCTCTGGTTTCTGAATGGTACTTCCAGTTCTTCCTTGCTGCCTAGCGATGGAAGTTGCAGCTCTGGAATGGGCTGGAAAAAAGGAGGACCTTTTGTGGGATGTTGGTTTGATCTCACTTCATCAGTGCAAAAAAAAAAAAAACCCTTCATTTTCAGATCTCATTAGAACCCTGTGAATCCTCGTCCCTCCCCCACTCCACCCCCAGGCATCTATTCCAACCGTGGTGATGCCACGTGCTACGGTGCTGCTGCCCAGTCGGCTGCGGTGCTTCCGGAAGCAGGGGCTCAAGCTTGTCTTCCACAAGGCTCCTGCCTGGATTTGAACGACCAACCTTGAGATTAGTAGTGGAGCACAAAGGGCTAGCCTCCCCCAAGGACCCAGCCTGCACTCTTTCAGCAAAATAGCAGCGGGGACTCTGTCGACCCGAAACAGGCAAACAAGTCCGTACTCTCAGTCACCGCCATGGTTGCTGGGGTGTCTTCTACTGCGCCGCCGTGCCCAGGATCTGCTGTGCTGCCTGCGAGCCTCCCTCTTGTAGAAGCACATACAGGTAGCCAGCGGGCTCAGCTTCCGCCTGCGTCTAACATCTGCCAGACGCCAGCTATAAATATCTTACCTCCTTGGGGAGCTGGGGGGGGGGGGGGGGGGGGGGGGTGAGATCAAGGTACCTGCGTGCGCGTGCGGGTGAGCTCCCCAGGGAAGCAGACGCCTGCAGAGCCCTTTCTTTCTATTCACGGGGACAAAAGATTGCTCCAGGCTCAGTTGGGTCTTGATTCCTCCCTATGATTCCTGGAATCAAACCATGTTGGAATTGGAGGCCGCCTACTGCTCCCGCCTGGGGCGAGTGGATGGTGTGCTCTGCGCCCATTAGAGGGGCCAATTGAACATCCACGCCAGCGCCAGCAGTATTTTTAGCATCACAAGCACCCATATTTCATCCTCATTGGCTGGTGACTTTTTCTGGAGCTCTCTCTTTACAACAGGGAAGACGGTAATTGGGAGTGATGTAATGCTTTGGCTAAGTGGCTTTCTCACTCCAGACGAACACATTTTCTTTTCTTTCTTTCCCCCCTGTCCCCCTCCCAACTGAAGTTTATTACTGGGGAAAAAATCACCGGCTCTATTTACCTTCAGTATCAGATCTCTGAACGCCAACTGACGTCGTGAGAAACAGCACACGAAGCCAATTTTAACACAGTGTGATAGAGGTCAGGTGGGGGAACGAGGAGGAAGAGGCTAAATCAGCGGTTCTCAACCTGTGGGGCGCGACCCCTTTGGGGATCCAATGACCATTTCACAGGGGTTGCCTGATTCATAACAATAGCAAAATTCCAGTTATGAAGTAGCAAAAAAATAATTTTATGGTTGAGGAGGTCACCCCGACATGAGGAACTATGTTAAAGGGTTGTGGCATGAGGAAGGTTGAGAACCACTGTTCTAAGAACACTTCCCACAATGTCTTTTAAAAATAATCCGAGGATCTCCCCCCCTGCCCTGAGGTTTGATGAAATCGATCAAGATGAATCCCACAACATCCAGGGCACGTGAAACTTGGGGACCATGAAAAGACAAGCCAAGTGTTAATTACGTTAATGACTGGCAAGGCTAGAGTCCTAGAAATGTCTTCTCTTGCAGAATTAGAGGAATTTGTTAGACTTGGTCACATCTGTAGACCCTTGTCCTGTATGCAAAGATCTAGACTCTTTCTGCCAAACTCAGTCTTTTTATGGACATTAAGGCTCTTCAACCGGCTGAGGGAAGGAGCTGTTAGCTGAAAGTTTGGTCTTTTTACTTACTGCTTTTTTCATCTGAATTATCCTCTATGTTTTGACCCATTCTAACTGGGGCCTTCTCTTGTGGTCCTGGTCAGCATGAAGAGTAGTGGTAGCCAGATGTGTTAGGCAGGGTTCTCCAAGGAAGCAAAACCAAAGACTCTTGTACTCGTATGTCTACAGAAAGAGAGTTACATCAAGAAAGAGCCCACACAGTCGCAGAACTGTTGAATCCAACCCAGTTCAAACCCATGGGTCAGATGTAAGCTCGCGGGCTGTCCTGACTGCAGATTCTGATGAACAGGAATCAGCAAGCTGGGGCAGAAAGACCAGTGGATGCAGAGTGGAATGAATCGGGGATCAGCCGAATGAATCCAAGACTGAGTGCCAAGATGGGTAGTCTGCCGATGGCTTCTGGGATCAGCTGGCAACGTAACACGAGATTGATGAACCAGATGCCGGATCTAGATCCAGCAGCAGAAATGAGTTGGCTTCTGCCCACTGTCAGTCTATACCAAGCGGAGGACACATCCTGCATGAAACTTCTCTCAATGGTATTGAGGTTGTGAGCAGGTTAAGGACTGCTTATTCTATCCTTCCTACAACTGCTAGGTTGCGTCCCAGAAGGTCCCATCAGGCGGTTGGCCACACCACTGGAGAGCAAGTCATCTGGGAACCCCCACCCAGCCAGATGAACATAAAACCTAACGATCACACTGGGCATCATTAGCTCCTCTGTCCTCAGGTTAGAAGAGGTTTGTCATTTTTGTGATTCCTTAGTCCTTTTGCATAAGGGCTTCCTTGAATTTGACTTCTTTCCTTCTCTTTTGCCCCAGTTAGAGCAGGGGTGCTCAATACGTTGGTCATGATCTACTAGTAGTCGATCGAAGATGTCATGTGGGTAGATGGCATGGCATTAATCAATCCCGTCACGTAAGTGATATATAGTGCAGCCAATCAGATGCAATCCTAGGTGTCAAACGCACGTGCAAATAACTGTGAGAAGTGCAGCAAAACTGACAAGCTAAGTGAGCACCAATTTTCAGATCTTGTTTTTTTCTTCTTAACCTAAGAAAGGGTATTAAAATGAGTGGGGGAGCTGGACCAAGTAAAAAGACAAAAATATATCCCTTTCATACGGATTGGGTGATCTTAACACTATAAACCAACATTCAGCTGAAGTCCAGAATACATGAACAGTTCTGGAACATACTCGCAGAGGGAAAGTACCCAACTATGAGAAAATGTGCTACCTCCTTGACTGCATTATTCGACTCTACTTATTTATGTGAGTCAGCCTTTTCCCATATAAAGATCATTCAGCTCAAGTACCGTTCCACCGTGACGGATGATCATTTGGAAGTGTGTTTGAGACTGGCTGTCAGCAGCTACTGTAAGACTACGCATCCCTGGCTCATTCCATTCTGTGCAAGTCATCAGAGTAAACTCAGGTAATGACAAAAAAGTGAACATAGATAATTGTGTTGTGGACTCATAATATGGACTCATGCAGTTATGCAAGGTGCATAAACATACATTGAAGAATTCTAAATGCATTTATAAATAAATGTAATAAA
Source organism: Nesogale talazaci (assembly GCA_004026705.1). Lineage (NCBI taxonomy): Eukaryota > Metazoa > Chordata > Mammalia > Afrosoricida > Tenrecidae > Nesogale > Nesogale talazaci. Next base: position 12,387 of record PVJH01025563.1, read on the forward strand.
CAATGCTTATTTGCGTTGCTATGTTTTGCGTTTGTGTAGTTGGTAAATCATTTTGACTTGATCATTTTATAAGTAGCTCATGTGCTGAGTTAGAGAAATTCATTTTTGCTTCTCAGGTGGCTGTTCACAAGCTTTTAAAAATCCAGACATTAATCACCAGACTAGAATGTACAACATTATCCTTTTATTCTTTTAGTTATCTCGTACACTCTATTTATTACTTTTTAACTTTTTTATTGTTGAATTGGGTGGAGGTTTACAGAGCAGATCATCCATTTTACATTCCACAGTTCATACAATCAATTTCATCTGCTTCATTGCAATCTCCTCAAAGTAACACAACCCACCCCACTGCCCTCCTTTTGTTTCCTGTCTCCATCCCTCTGTCTGCCCTAACCCTGTTGAGCTTTGTCCTTGGGAAAATGCTGAACCTCGATCCATCCCAAATGGTGTAATATTATTGTTTCCCTTGTAGAGCTATTGTTTGGCTGAAAACTGAGCTGGGGGATAAATTCGGAATTGAATTTAGAAGGGTGCTCCAGGGTCATAATCTCAGGGGTTCCAACTAACAAGCCTGTTCACATGTGTCGTTTTGAACTCCATTCCACATGTTTCTCCCATCCTAGCCGGGACATTCTAATGTGATCTCACTCAGAACTGCTGATCATAGTAGGTAGCCCTCATCCAATCTTCTGGTCTCAAGGTCATGGAGACTGATGCTTGCTTGCACAGTCCCTTAGTCCATTGCACTAAGTCCATTGCACTAGAGACATTGAAGATATCTCCCGGCATCTTCACTTCCCATGACTTTTCTTCCCTTGAGACAGGGAAAGACCAGTCATTGCGCTCTATGTGGCTACTTTCAAGGTTTTAAGGATCCAATTGCTACTCATCCAAGTAGCATGTAGAACATTATGAGTTGTATTTTGCCAAATTGACATGTGTCCCAGGAGACTATGTTCCTAAGTTTTCAAGTCCAGTAGGTGCCTAAATAGCTTCTCTCACTCTGTCCCCCTGTGCTTTATTATATAAATGTGGTTAGGGTGCAGTATTTATAAATACAGTGAAATTTCCACAAGCATACCTATATAGGGACATACATGCAATCTTTATAGTGTAACTCATCAATATAACAAATATGTATTTACTTAGAAATTATTGTCTGCTATTGCAGTTGTTGGAGGGCTGTATATGTTCTAGTATTTACCAAAGGTGTTCTTTGTTCTTGTGTACCTTCATTGCCCACCTTTACCGTGTCTGCTTTGTACTGATTCCCATGTTGCATACCATCTTTCCCTTCACCATTGTTAACCTTTTGGTACTGTCCAGTTTGTGATTCCCTCTCTTCATCAAACCATCAACAATGTCCCCCCACCCCCAGTCTTGACTTTTAAAAGTAGTGGCCTCTTACAATATTCGTCCTCTTGTGATTGAATGGATAATTGTTGAACTGACCATTGGAAGGACAGCAGTTCAAATCCACCCACTGCTCTGTGGGAGAAAGGCGAGACTCTGCTCCTATAAAAACGTGCCATCTCTGACCCGATCTAAGGTCTCTGTGAGTTGGAATTGACTTAAAAGCAAGGGGGTTGGTTTGGGATGGATCTGTTTCACTAAGCATATTGTCTTGCATATTCATTCGTGTCGTGGAATGTTTCAAAGATTCGTTATCCTTTACTGGTGTCTAGTATTCCATGGTGCGTACGTTCATGCAGCTTACCTTCTCATCCACTGATGAACATTTAAACTGTTTCCATTTCCTGCTCCTGGAAATAAGCCTGAGGTGGATCTGGGTGTGCATGTATCCACTGATGCTACAGTTATTATTTATCTAGGTTCTAGAAGGAGTACATCCAGAAGTGGGATGATTAGACCATATGGCATTTCTATTTCTAGCTTTTAAAGAAAGTGTCGGGCTGTCTTCACAGTGTTTCCATAATTTTGTAGTCCCACAAGCAGTGTACCAGAACTCCCTCCACTCTCCCCATTCCTATATCAATAGTGATTGTTCTCTGCATTGTCCTCACAATTGTTCTGATATTTGAACCCATCCTCGCAGTCACTGTGTCAGTCCATCTTGTGGAGAAGCTTCCTCTTTGTCACTGCCCCACTACACTTTTGTTGTTGTTCATAGAAAACACCTCTCTTTAAAAAACATTTTATTGGGGGCTCATACAGCTCTTGTCACAATCCATCCAGCCAGCCATTGTATGTCAAATGCACATTTATATAATTCATCATAATTCTCAAAACATCTTTTTACTTGAGCCCTTGGCATCAGCTCATCATTCCGCCCTCCCTCCCTGTTTTCCTACCTCTTGAAACCTTGATAATTTATAAATTACTATTATTTTGTCATATCATACACTGTCTGATGTCTCCCTTTACCCACTTCCCTGTTGTCCATACCCCAGCGAAGAGATTATATGTAGAACCTTAAAATGGGTTCCCCCTTTCTACCCCAGTTTTTCTTCACCCTCCCGGTATCACCACTCTCACTACTGGTCCTGACCAGATCATCTGTCCTGGATTCCCTATGTTTCCAGTTCCTATCTGTACCAGGGTATATCCTCTGGTCTAGCCAGATTTGTAAGGTAGAATTGGGATCATGATAGTGGGAGAGCATTAAAAACTAGAGAAAGTTGTATGTTTTATCATTGCTATACTGTACCCTGACTGGCTCATCTCCTCCCTGAGACCCTTCTATATGGGCATGTCTCCTTACCTGCAGATGAGCTTTGGGTCCCCAATGTGTACTCCCCCTCATTTAAAGTGATACAATTTTTAGTTCTTTTATGTCTGATACCTAATCCCTTCAGCACCTCATGATCACACAGGCTGATGTGTTTCTTCAATGTGGGCTTTGTTGTTTCTGAGCTAGATGGCCCCTTGTTTACCTTCACATCTTGAAGATCCCAGACACTACATCTTTTGATAGCCAGAGTGCCCCACTACTTTAGCAAGCATGATGTCTTTCTCCAGGGACTGGTCTCTCCTGACAACATGTCCAAAGTACATGAGAAGTCTTGACATCCTTGCCTCTAGGGAGAATTCTGGCTGTCATTCTTCCATGATGGGTCTGCTTGTTCTTTGGCAGTTGATGAAACTTTCAAAGTCCTTCCACAGCACCATGGTTCAAATGCATGTATTCTTTTCCAGTCTTCATTCTTCAATGTCCAACTTTGGCATGCTTAGGAGGTGATTGGAAATACCATGGATTGAGTCAGGGATGCCTTAGTCCTCCAATCAATTTGAATTGATATCTATTAGATACAAGTTAGATACAGATATCAGATACAGATACAAGAATCTATTAGATGCAGATACAAGTTCTATTCATGATCAAAATGGGGGGGGTTACAATAAATTTGAATAGATAAGAGCAGGACTCAAGAAAATATTTATAATAAGATCCCCCCCCCCAAATCTATGGTTGTTGATCAGCCCTGATTCCTAGAGACCTTATGGGACTGTGTAGAACTGCGCCATGTGGTGTCCAAGGCTGTCATCTTTAAAAAAGCTGACTGCCACATCTCTCTCCTGCAGAGCTACAGGTGGGCTCGAATTGCTGTACTTTTGTTGAGCGATTTAGACCAAGTGCTTTAGACGCTGCACCTCTGTCTCTTCTTTTCCAAGGAGTCGACAGAACCACAGAAAGGTCTCTTTCTATTGCAAAGAGGACCTTTCCCCTAATGCATGTACAGTGCGAGGCCACGGTCTCCAAATCCCAGTAATGTTTTCTCAAGCTTGACAGAATTATTCACAAGTTTACTTGAAGAACAAGCCAGGGAGAATTGCTTTGAAGATGGAGACTAATGAAGGAGAGCTGCTTCGTTATGCTTTTATGACAGGTGCGTACACATGTGTCAATGCCCGCCAGGCCCCAACCAAGCAACCAAACAAACCCAAACACACTTGGAAGCTTCATAGGGTCGGACAAGCTGTATCCATCACTGATTGCGGTGCGTGGGGTGAGAGCAACACCCCCCCTGAGTGGCCGAGGGTGCCTCAGCCTCCATGAGAAAGGACCACTCGTATTTTTTCAGTTTCCCCAGGGGGGCTAACAGGTAAGGTGTACAACTAAAGAGGGAAAGGTTGGCAGCATCGCAGAAGAAAGTCTGGATGAACTCTGTCTGAGGGATCCACCTCGGAAAGCCCGGTAAAGCGTGGTTGTGCTCCACAAAGAGGAGTGAGGGTGTCCCCATGCGCTACATGCAACTCAGGAGCGACTGGGGCTCCGCTGTAAGATCTGGACCTGGGCTGAGCGATTTGGTAGCAAGAGCAAGGGGAGCGGAGGAGTGAGATCAGAGAGTGGGGGCTACACCGCCAGCGGGATCTTCTAATAAATGACCAGAGTGAGTTGGATCATGCCAGTCGGGACCCAAGAGTGATTCCTGAAGAAGCAGTGACACCTCTTCACCAGGATGGGGAAGGGGGTGGGCCTCTGTGTCGTTTGGACAATGTTCTTTCTTGTCCAGGGCTCAGGTACCATTCCAGAGTGGTCTTTTTTGTATTTTGGTCTGCCTTGGCCAGAGAATGGCCTTATCTGATGTGTCTGGGCAGTTGCCTGTGTGGGCGAGGAGAGGTCCAGGCTCTTCACCAAAACTCAAACCAAACTCACCTCCATGGGCTCCCTTCTGACTCAGCAACCCTGCAGGACAGGGTAGACCTGCCCCTGGGGGTCTCTGAGACAGTCACTCTTTACGGAGTAGGAGGCTTCGTCTTTCTCACGCTGAGATAGCTGGTGGTTTTGAACAACTAACCGTTCAACCCACAGTACCACGCATAACCACTGTGCCAATGGCGTGTCATAGGGGTGCAGCTGTAAGGTGAGCTTGGCCTGGGCCAGCACGTGAGCATAATATGCAAAACAGTCTACCCACAATGCTCTTTCCTGTTTGAGGGGGGTGGGAGCTGTAGTACCCATCGCTAGGAGAGGATCTCATGCTTAGTCAGGGGCGGGGTCATCAGAACTGAGGACAATCCACAAGGAGATAGATGGGCGCAATGGCTGCAACTCTGGGCTCAAACATTGCAGTGACTGTGAGGTTGGCACGGGACCCCGGGCGTTTAGTCTCATTGGGGACCAGAGCTGACTCAATGATCACTAACAACAGAGGGACCCCTCAGGGGGTAGGAATGAAGAGTCAGGTGGCAGCGGGCTGCTTATGCCTACCTTGGCCCATTTGTACAAAGAGCAACGGAGGCCCCGTCTCAGCAATGCACTGCTCAGAACGTTACAGAAACACAGCCCCAAAAACTTCTATGCGCGGACAGCTTAGAAATAGACTCTCCCATTAGTTGGTACCATTGACGTCTAAACCATGTAGCATTCATTTTAAAGGGGATGGTCTTGACAGAGCTGAATCCATCCAGAGTGTAAGATAGTGTACATCGAACCATATCAGAAATGGAATCAGAAGGCAGACCTGTCAGTAAAGAAAAGTTTCAAATAAGAACCGTGGTGAGATTGTTGATGGAAAACTAGCTCTTGTACATCACCAGAAAAGCAACCAAACTTCAACCATCAAACAGATTCAAACAAAGGTGACACAAGTGGCTAATGAATACGCCTATGCAAGTTATGGGTATATATGTATAAGGTGATAACCTAATGGAAGTAAATTACATTTAAGAAGAACTCATCTATGTTCTAAAATAATGGGGGAAAATTTTAATTTTGAACTCTGAAAAATGATGATGGTCGGTTAAACAAACACTCAGAGGAAAGCGCTGTTCAGTTATGAATGGGAAATTACTTGGTGCTAAACATGCCCACAGTCACTCACTGAGAGAAAGAGTGTTATCTGCCCATGTGAAGATGGATGGTCTCAGAAACCCTACAACAGGCTTGTTCTGAGTCAGAATTGACTTTATGGCTGTGGATTTGACTTTTGGAGGTTACTTCTGGTCGTCTGTCCCCCACAAACCTCTGATTTCACTTCTAGAGATCTAGCCTGAGAAGAAATTTGAGAGCACAAAGATTTCTGCATAAAATGGCCATTTTCAAAATACATACAAAGGAAGAAATCATGGAATCACTACCATCAAGCCTGTTTCAATTCAGAGAGACCCAACGTCGCCTCTGCGTGTCCGAGACTATAACTTTCTACAGGAATAGAAGCCTCTTGTTTCTCCCATGGAGAAGACGGTGGTTTCAAACTGCTAATTTAGCATTTAGCGACCCACTGTCTAACCTGCTCCACTCCCAAGGGAAAGATAAAGCAGGTTGTTAGTACATAGTGATGTGAGAAATACATTCTCTGTTATATTTGTTGTGGAAAAAAAAAGATTATTTGCTCTGGTTGACCTTTAAAAGCTTAAAAACTTTAGTTACTATTATTGAGGGGTTTTTTTTCATCACAAAAAGGGATACTAAGTGTTGATCTGCTGCCTAATAGAATGAACCTCTTGTTTTCAATGGCGTTAGCATTTTATTTATACTTAAAATCACAAAAGAGAACAAAACCCGGGAGACCAGGCTGACTGGCAGAATCTGGAGTCTCCCTTCACACCAGAGACTGATTTGGCGGGTCGTGGAGGGTCACCTGGCCTCCCAAGAGACCCAGAACGGGAATACTCAACAGGAGGTGGGGGGGGTGGAGGGGGGAGGCATCTAACAGAACAATCAAAAGCAGTAGAGTACCAGGGTGACTTTTGCCCTGGAATCTCCAGGAAAGGAGATCAGCAGGCAGGCCGGGACAGGAAAGGAGGGTGAAGGGGCTGGAGAATCACAGAGGGTTGTGCGAAGGGAGCTGTGACTTTACAAGATGGCAATCAGTGTTCCAACACAGAGGGTGGAAGAATTCTTGAATGAAAAGTGGATTCACTCTAAATATTTACCGGCTTTAAAAAAAAGAGAAGATGCGGGGGGTGGAGGTTGGTGGGAGGAGGAAGAAAGAAAGAAAAAGAAAACTCAATTGCCAGAGGACTATAAGACTTTTCCACAATTGGATCTCCTGTAAAATATTAAGCAAGTATTAGCAACTATTTGCCAGCATTTAGCGGGAGGTCAGATGCTTGAAGTTATTCTCCCTTAAGGCTCCAGCTATCCAGAGGTCATTAGCTCTTCCATAAAAGATAGGGCTGACTCCTTGCTGTTAGGGCAATAGGTCACTTTCCCAGAAAACTTTGGGTAAATCAAGTCTCCAGCCCAAAGACAATCAAGGTTCGGCTACTACCATGAATCGGGGTCCGCCCTTGTCACATAAGGCCCCCAATACCTCCCTTTCCCATTACGTGTATGCCCCTAGATCACCCTTAACCCTTTCCTGTGACCCTTTCCTGTATGTTCCTACCTGTAATTAGGGGCCTTACTTGGCTTGGTTAGAATAAAGAGGCTTTCTCTCTTGGCCTCCTTTCTTCCCCCAACTCCTCTGGCCCTGTTTCCTCTGCCCATGTCTACTCCTCTCCCCTCACTCTCTCTCTCCATGTGGACCACCAAGTGGGGCTGAGGTGAGCCTGCTGCCATGAAACATGTCTGACTCCATGATTTCTGTCTCTCATATTTTCTATGACTTTGCTATAATTTTTAATTATCACCGTACAATTGCATTTACGAGGTCCATGAGGATATGTTAGAAGCTGGTTCTCTGACTCTCAAGGGAACAGAGTTCTCACCTGGCAGCTGGAGATGGGCCACCTTGCTGGAATCCACTCCCCAGCACTGCTGACTCTGGGTCTCACCTCACCCCTGGTCTGTTTTTAGGAAACCATTTGATTAAAGAAATTTCATTAAAAGTTGCATTCTGTAGCTAGAGAAAGAAAGATAGAATGCCAGAGTTCTGTTTTGGAGATGTTCCCTTCAGCCCTGCCCCCCTTGGATCCCACCTGCCTCGCACTCCAGCCTGGCTCACAGACGCAGAAGCCTCTTCAAACCATTACCAGGCCCTTGTCGGGGCCAAGCAGCTTGTGTGTTTTTCTTTCTGGCATAAGTGCACCTCCTCCTTTTCTGGAGGAAAAATAATTTGCTCTTTATTATTCCAACCCAGAGTGGGCGCCTGTCATGAATGGAAATGTCAATGCATTTTAATAGCGGTGGAGGCCGCCTTCGGGTGTTGGCACGGCGGTCTGTGTCCATCACACGCAGCTTGCGCTGAGCCCGTCCCTGGGAGGGGGGTGGCAAGTTACAGTCCCCGGGCTCCCTGCCCACAGGCCCGTGAGCACAGGGAACACTGTGCCCTGGACTGGCGGGGCACCTGGCCTTGTTTATTGGCCATGTTTTGGAAAAGGGTCATGTCGTGTGACAGACGATGGCCACATCCCGAACGGACGGTCGTGGCATGTTTAGAAACAAGTGTGGGAAATTTCATGCCCCCCCCGAATCGTGACCTCAGAGCTTTAAGAGGCGCACCTTCTCGAGTCCATGGAAAATGAAAGCCCCAACACCAAACCCTTTGTGGCAGAGTCCACGCTGATTCGGGGCGATGTCCCAGGCCTGAGTGAGGCCTCTCGGATGTCATCCTTCTGGAAAGCAGAGGCCCGGGCCTGCCTCTCACCTTGCTCTGGGGTGGGTCGACACCGCCAACCTTTAGATTAGGACAAAACCCCAAACCCAATCCATCCACCAAGGCCCTTCTGATTCGTAGCACCTCCATACAGGATTTCCAACACTGGACCTCCTTTTAAATTTCTTAGACGGTGTATCTTTATGGGAACAGAGAGCCTCATCTTTCTCCTTTGGGGAAAGCAGCTAGTGGTTTTGAAACACCAGCCCTTTGGCGAGCAGTGCCAGTCCCACCTCACCACATCTTGGCAGTGGTGTTAGATGTTCTTGGTTCCGTTCAGACCCACAGTGACCCTCAGCACCACAGACACCACCGCCCTGCCCCCCAAACACCTGCGACATGCCTTCCTCACCACTGTGCCTGTGCTGGAGCCCACTAGGACAATCCTTGTGTCAATCCATCTCCTGGAAGGTCTTCCTCTTTTTCACACCCTGCATGGTGTCCTTCACCAAAGACTGGCCTCTCCTGGCAACATGCCTAGAGTGAGACCCTGCATCGATTCTTCTGCCATCCGCCTGCTTCCCATAGCATGAGATTAAGATATGTGCGTCTTTGGCCCATTTGTTTTCCTTGACTCGGGGTCAGAAGCCTTGATTCAATCCCCTGCAGGTGGAAATCCAGAACAGGAGCAGGGCAAGCATTTGGGGCTGATAACCCTTCCTGTCTGCTTGTCTCCAGAGTGTCCTTCAAGCCTCCACTGAACCAACATCACGCCAACATGAAGCTCTCTGCCCCCTGACAAGCACTGCTCATGCAGCAAGGTGGGCTTCAGAGATTCTCTGAGACTAAAGGAGAATAGAGAAGCATGGGGGTTGGGGAGCAGGGGGCTGCCAGCCAGTCTGTGGATAAAACTCTGTAGAAAGCCAAGGAGGAGGAAGACAGCAGGCAGCTCCAGCCCCCCGTGTGACCAGGGAAATGCAGTTCTCTGCTTTGTTTGGTTCTTCACCATTTCATTGGCATATAATTCAGACGCTAAAATTCGATAGTACAATCGTATTACGTCGAGTCATACAATCATCACCAGAATTGATTGTAGAACACTTCCTTCCATCTTGTATTCATGGTTATTGGCTTCCCATGTCCCCACACGCTCCCCTGCCAGGTGCCCAAGGAACCATTACTCCAAATACTGTCTCTATAGATTTGCCTAACACTTCTCTGCTTTTGACCCAAGAAAGTTTGGCTGTGAACCGAAAGGTCTATGGTTCAAATCCACCAGCTACTCCACGGGAGGAAGAGAGACCAATCCAGATCCAAGAACATTTAGAGGCAAAAGACAAACAAGAAATAAAACAACCATGGGGTGTAAGTTTGGAAAGAAGAGTCCAGATCCCATCAGGTTTCGCTCAGTTCCTTTACTGTCCCCCAACTCAGTGTTCTGTGATTCTTCTCCACCCTCACTGCTCATGGAAAGTGTGGAGGGAGGTTCAAGGCCATGCAGAAGTTCCTTGGCAGAAAGTCCTGGTGATCGATTTCTTTAAAAAGCCACCACAGAAAACTCTACGGAGCACAGCTCCACTCTGACTCCTGTGACATCGCTGTCAATCATAGTCAGCTCCCTGGCAACTGGGAGTGACAGCAAAAATCACAAACAAAAATCACTGTTGTCACATTGAGTCTAAAACTCAATAACCCTAGAGGATAGGGCGTAACAATAGGCTTCCAAGACTGTAACTCTTCACAGACGTTGAAAGCCTTGCCATCCTTCCAGAGGTAGTTCTCTAAGACTACCTCCCTGGTAGTCTTAGATTGCTGACTTTGCACTTACCAGTGCAACTCACAGCCCACGATGCCACCAGGGCTCCTGATGCTGACTGTGCCCCTAACTTAGGAGAGGGCCCGGGCTTAGCACACCTCACCGAAGTCTTCTGCTCCAGGCTGCCCCACCTCCTGCAGCACCACCGCCCCGTGCCCAGACTGCCAACACAGACTTTTCACCGTAACGTGTTCCGAGGATGCACACTCAGCCTCGAGAACAGGGGTGTCTGGTGTGTGTGTGTGTGTGTGTGTGTGTGTGTGTGGTTTCTCTGTAAATATGAAAAGTTGCTTAGCGCGGGGTTTGCAAACTAAACAGTTTTGAGAGGATTGGGCTACATGAAGCCAGTAAATTCTGCTCATTAGAAGAACAAACAAAGCAACACAAACTCACTGCCATTCAGTGGATTCTGACTCATAACAGCCCCACAGGAAAGCATAGAACTGCCTCCCCCTCCCTCCCCCCAGTGGATTCTGGAGACGAATTCTTCATGGGAGTAGAAGGCCTCCTCTTTTTCCCACCAAAGATCGATGATTTTGAACTGCTGACCTCGCAGTCAGGGTTAAGGTTGTGGCGGTCATGTGCTTATGTTAATTTCATGATTGGGATGTAGGGGTGGAGTCTAGCCTACTGTTCATCTGGAGATAGCCATTGAGTAGCCAATGAGACCTCCGTGTGGGTAGGGCTTTCTCCTGAGACTTCTGGGAAGTCTCACAGTATTTCCCAATTGGAGAAACTTGACCCTCAGTCTCTGGGAGTCAGTCTCCAAGATGACAAACTATAGACGAGACAAGATGGCAGCATCTGAGGAGCTGAAGGAGCCGGAGGAGAAGCCACACAGCCTTGCCCGGATGGAACCAGACCTCTGAAGCTGGAGAAGCCACGTGGAGAGTCCTGCCAGCGCTGAGTTGCTTCTACCACCACTGGATGCTGTTGATGGACCCTGAGCCCTGGAAGCGAGGAGCCGTGGGGAGACCCCTGCCAGTGCCCGGACTCTGCACCCACTGGCCTGTGACTTCATGAGTCGAACAGAGACTTTATAGACTGATATCAGGCATGTGGGCTAATAACGGACTTATGACTCTGAGCTGGACTGGGCTGGGATGCTTTCTCAATGTTGCAGTCCTCTTGTATATAAACCTCTCCCTTATATCCATATGCGTGTCTATGAGTTTGTTTCTCTAGTCTACCCGGACTCACACAAAGGTCAAGGTTTGGGTTAGCAGCCCCAAAGCTACTTATGATTGAAGCCTCTTTCGAGGCCTCTCACTTGAAGGAGATAAGGTCAACAGTTCAATACTACCAGCAACTCCCAGGGGGAAAGACAAGGCTTTCTAGTCCTCCCATAAAGAGTTCCCAGCTCCAAAACCTACCAGGGCAGCTCTGCCCCGTCCTGTAGGGTCCCAAGGAGCACCATCTACTCAGGGGAAGTGAACAAGCAAGCAGCCTTGGGCCGGTGCTTCCTCCTGGCTCCCCAGCACTCTGCAGGTATGGAGGAAGACAGGTGTGGCTCTGGGTTGAAATGAATGAAAGCTAGCCATTACGATCTGTGGTGGTTCTGCTCTGTCGGAAGCCTGGGGGGAGCTGGTGTGTAAGCATTGAGCTGCTAACTGCCAGGTGGGTGGTTCAAGCCCACCAGCTGCTCCTCAAGGGAAAGAAGAGGCTGTGTGTTCCGCGTAGGACATGTGGGGTGGCTGGGAATCTGCATCTGCTGGACGACAGCGGGGCTTGGGTTTTGGCTTCTGAGCTCGCCCACAGATGACGGGTAAGTGTGACGGGTCCAGGCCAGCCACCGGTGCGGTGCCGCCCAGGGTGTGTCCCTCATGGATGGAAGGTTTGCGGCAGCTCTTCATCCAGCAAGTCCATCAGCGCCCACTTTCCAACTGCCTCCACAGACAGTGGTGGTGGAGTAGGGGGTTACGTGCTGGGTTGGCCACCCCAAGGTCAGCGGTTCGAATCCACCCAGCCACTCAGAGGGAGAAGGAGGATGCTTTCTGACCCTGTAAAGCTCCACAGACTCAGAAGCCCACAGGCAGTGCTGCTCTGTCTCAGAGGGTGCTGTCCTTTAGCAGCCATTGTCACAAGATTTCAAACGTGTTGGCCCTGGTAAAAGGGGATTTTCCACTCCCAGAAACAGTCACAGTCTCAGAAACCCAGCAGGGCAAATAGGGACTCCTGTGAGTGCTTGAAAGGGTCACTAGGAGTCAGAGTTTGGCAGTGAGTGTGGGTTTTTATAATCTGTCTGTTTTCAAATAGACCACAGCATACGGTGTCTGCATAGCCTTCTCCTCTCTTGGAAACATGCAATCTCACGTGACTCGCGTTTTATCTCCTGAGTTGCTTTGTTGCTGGGGTCTGGATTCAAAGCCAGATAATCTCCCAGACCTGCCCGTACTGCTTTGAGGGGGTAAGGGTGGGGCACATAGATGTGAGGGCCGGGAGGTGGGGGACAAGTTTGCAAATGCAGCATCCCCATGTGTTGACAATCCTGTGTCTTTGGCGTTTTCCTCCCATGTTGTGTAATGCACAGCTATTCCCCAGGGTCCGTGCAGTGGCCTCAGGGGCTCGGACATGAACAAGCTGATGGAAGAGGTCAGTGTCCACACCTGCCAGCACCAGACCAGCTCCTCCAGGCAGGGGGAGCTCAAATCGGCTCATGCCAATGGTGCTTCCCACACTGGTGGGCAATGAGAGTTTACTGGGTGGGGCCTCTTGGGGGTGGCTGAGGAACCCTGGGAGCACAGTGGCATACACACTGGGCTGCTAACCCCTCCTCCCCCAAGGTCAGCAGTTTGAAACCACGTACTCCTCTACCGGAGAAAGATGAGGCTGTCTGCTCCCATAAAGTTTCACCGCCTCACCCACCCACTGGGGCATTCTCCTGGGTCCTGTGAGTTCGCCATGACTCCTACGCGGTCTGATGGCAGGAAGTTGGTTTCATTTTTCTGTCAGAACAGACTGGAGGGCACTGGAGGGTGCTCTCACTCGCTTCAGAACATAGAGCCTGAACCAAACTCGCTGTCCTCCAGTTGATTCTGACTTGTAGAACTACCTGGTGGGTTCCCCAAACTGTCCATCTTCATGAGAGCAGAAAGCCTCATCTTTTTCTCGAAGAGCTGATTGGTGGTCTCAAACTGCTGACTGTGGTTAGCAGCCCGATGGGTAACACACTAGTCCACCAGGGCTTCTCTTTAAATAGTTATAAGGACTCAACTTGGTCCAGAATCTATCCATCTCTCCGAATGTCCATCCGTCCATCCATCCATCCACCCACTCAAATGTGTGAGTTCTCCTTTGGATAATTATCTTAACCAACTTGGTTATTTTGTAAGCCCACGCCTGCAGGATTGGAGGAAAGTGTATTAACAAGTTTTAATGTGCAGATGACGCAGCCTGGCTTGCAGAGAGTGAAGAGGATTTGAGGCACTTAATGATGACGATCGCGGCCCTCGGTGTGGATTATACGTCAGGGAAGGCCAGAACCCAAACCATGGCCAGGGAGCTCATGCTGACTCGTGGCGACACCATAGGACAGGGCAGCGCTGCCTCTGGGAGTTTTGGAGACTCTGCTGGCAGGAGTAGAAAACCCCACGTCCCCCTGAGGAGCGACTGGTGGTTTCAAACAGTTGACTTTGGGAATCACAGCCAGCATGTAACTACGCAGCCACCAGGGCTCCCAACGTCACTGGACAAATAAGGAAAATCATCATCGATGTAAAACTGAGCGAAGCTTTCAAGGATTTCATTCTACCCAGATCCTCAATGCACAAAGACGCCCTTGGAGGTTGCAACCATGAAATCAAATAACGTATGACGTTGGGCAAGCCTGATGCCAAAGACTCTTCAAAGCATCCAAGAACAAAGATGTCACTTTGAGGACAAAGGTGTGTCTGACACCAGCCCTGACCCTCATCCTTGCCTGCGTGCACACGACACATGGACAAGGAGCAGGGAAGACTGGATAAGAATCCATGCATTTGAACTATGGTGCTGGGGAAAATAGTGAAAGGACCATGTATTGCCAGAAGAAAAAAACAAATCTGTCTTGGAAGAATTTTCCTTAAATAATTAGAAGACTTTATCTCACATATTTTGATCAGGAGGGAGCATTCCCTGGACAAGGACATTGTGCTTGGTAGAGAGGGAAGTAGTCAGTGGTAAAGTACAGAAATTACTAATACACATTTGAACCACTGAGCCAGACTGCCATCATTCCATCAAGCGAAGACTCAGAGAAGACGGTCCCAGCCAACTTTTGGTTAAGGAACTGAAGTCTAGACAGGCAGCCCAGGAACCCAGCATTTCCTACTTCCTATTTTGTTTGAGACACTTCTGAGTGGACTTGACCCTCTAATGATTCAATCCCCACCCAGCACATTCACTGCTTGCTAATGGAACAGCTGGGGGCTCCAGTCCACCTTAGAGGGGTCCAAAAATTGTTTCATTTTTTTAAAGGGAGAGGGAAATACACATGGAGCCAGAGTCTGGCGGATCCCCTCTGGCCACAGACGAGGACTGTGAACCGCCTCGCCATGGCGCAGAGTGCATTGGAAAACGTACAATTGCAGGGGCAGTTGGGTTAAAATTTAACACCTCATTTGATCTCCCTTTTGACCCATCTTAGCTTTATTCTACTTTTTATGCTGTCTTTTAGATGGAAGTCTTTCTGTTTTACTTTATTATTGTTGTCAGCTTTTACTTTCTGTTTGCTTCAAAAACATTTTTTTTTCTTCTGTACACGAAACCCAGGACAGGTAAATAGAGAGAGTATCTAGATTAGAGATTCCCTGCGGGGAAGGGCAGGGGAGGTGGGGGTGGGGGTGGGAGGGAAAGGAGAGTTGATAGCCGTGGGTACAACAGAGAAGAAACAGTTCTAAAATGGATTGCGGTGATGATTGTACAACTGTTCATATCATTGAACTCTTGCATTGCGTGATCTGTGGATTGTATGCTGTGATCTCCCTGTGAAAAGCCACCATTGAAAAACCCTGAGGCGCTCTGCCCTGCTCGGGCACGTGTGGGTAGCTCTGACGTCAAAGCGGGCCTGAGATGCACCTGAGGTCCTGGTGCTCATCTGTGATCCACGTGGGCCTAGAACCCAGGACTCTCGCCACAGGGCCTGCAGCACCATGACCAGCACTCTGCCGTACTGTGAGAGGAGGTGTTTTTAACGGAAGCTGGGCTACTGCTTTTGCACCCAGTCTTGGTCCTCTTTCTTGAAGTCTTCAAGACCCTTCATCGGCTGTCACGCTCAGTCTCTCCTGGCCTCTTGGCATCTTCCTGACCGCAGAGCGGACCGCTTCTCATCCCTGGACTCCACGCGGAGAGTTCCCTGGCCCCTGCTGGTCTTACACAACCTGCTCTGGAGGACTCTTCCTGCAGGAGCTGCTTAGTCAGCTCCCTCTGGAGCCAGCTCCTGCCTTCTGCCCTTGCTGCTCCTCAGCTCACTGTTGTCACCTTCACACACACACACACACACACACACACACACACACACCCCCAGCTCACGCTTTCTGTGGCCGCAGAGCCTCCTGGGACCCACTCACCATTTGTCTGCTTGTCTGCCGAGTCAAAGCAAATGCACTCGGTTCTGACAGGTGGAGCTCAGCCTTGGCGCAGAGGAGGCCCAGAAGGGCCGCCTCTGAAAAAACAGGGCTACACACACACACACACACACACACACACACACACACACACACACGGCCTGTGAGTCGCTGACGGTCAACTACCCGGGAGCCAGCCCCTTTTTCTGCGCATGCTTCAGGTCTCCCGCCTGGCCTGGCACTTTTAAGAAGCCCCATCCCTCATCCTAGAAGCACCTTTAGAAGTTTCTGTGACCAGACTTCTCCATGAGTGCCTTTCTTTTGTGCATGTTTTCTTAGGCAAGCCTTTGCTGCTTCTGCTTGTTCTCTAAGTCCTTTCCCTAATAGCACCATTGTTCTGCAAGCATTTGTAAGGTATGTCTTTTCCTTTAAAAAAAAAAAAATGAAACCCACCCAGGTGGTTTCATGGCATTCTGTGGGTATCTTATAGGTTGGACCAGCGATGTCTTTTTAATATATCTGCAGTATTTGAAGCAGCCAGCTAATAACCAAAGCAATAGTCATTCAGACCCAAAAGTGACTCTGGGGGAGACAGGGGGTAGCATCTGTTTCCATAAAGAATTATAGTCTTGGAATCTCCATAGGGTCACCAGCCCTTGGATCGACTCAACAATAGTGGATTTGATTGTTGTATTTTAATTTTATGGGATACGGTCTGCCTTTCCGTGTTGAATCTAATCCGTTTATATTTATTGGGATGATGCTCTGTCGAGACTCATGTCTCTCATTTTATGCTGTACTTTCTACTTACTACCCTTCTCTTTTCCTTCTCCTTTCCCACTGATTGAAGGAAATCTTAGTCCCCCGGGGAAAGGTCCCTGCGGCCCCATGACAAGTGTGTCTGTTAATGACCGCTCCTGCCCCCTGATGAAGAGACATTGGACAGCGAGAGAGAAGAATACCCAGATGGTTTAAGATGGGTCATTTACAGACTCCTTCCTCATTGACAGTGACTGGAGGAGACTGGGTAATGCATGAAGTTCTGACCCAGGTCTAGGTGACATTGGACCCACTGAAACCACAGGCACACTTAATGGTCAGATGAGCCTTCCCCCACCTCTGAATGAATAATTGGAAAAAGACATCTTGGTAGCTGGCATAAATTCACATTGATTAGTGGAAAAGAGTTAAATGGTAGCCTCTGACCACACACACACACACACACACACACACACACACACACTCCCCAACTCACTCTTTCTGTGTCCACAGAGCCACTAGTTGATCAGTCCCTCATTAAATGAGCTGAGAAGCCCACTCCTCCCCTTGCAGGTACGCCTGTGACAACCTGAACGAAACTGTATCCCATCCCCCCTCAGAGAATGCAGGCTGTTCCTCTACCCCAGGGTGAAGCAGCAGGGATGGAATGGGGGCCTCCAGGGAGAGCCCAGCACCTGGGAGAAGCTGCACCAGCCGGACTGAACACCGGCAGCCTTGGGGAAGAAAATCAGCCAGGAAGCCCGTGGAGTTCAGCCTTCCCTGGATTTAGTTCACATTTCAAAGCCAAAGCAGTTTGTCCTCGCAGGAGGAGATTCTCGACTTCTACTGACAAGTCAGACCAGTCTTTCTGACTCTCCTGACAGCCAGGCCAGTCCTTAAGGTATTGGGACTCCTGACCCCTTGCTCTCTGACCAAACAGCTCTCAGGTACAAACCTGTGAGACGCAACAGAAGGGAACTTGTATAAGACACCTGCTCAGACACCAGCCTGGGCCAGGGAGCTTTTTTGTTCATTTTCCATAGTGCCAAGCCACAGGGCCAGAAGAGTCCTTGAAACGCGTCAGCAGATAGCCGAACAGCCGCAGATATGGAATCCACCTGGGACAAGGAAAACCAGACGCATTCTGGGAGGAAATCAAATCAGAAAAGCTGAAGATGAACTTGGGCAACCTCCCGCGTTCACAGCGGAAATGAAAAGAGATGAAAGAGATGAGGAAAAAGCATCGAAATGGAAGAGTAACCAAGGAGAGTCAACCCAGGAATAAAAAGCATCCCCGACAAAGCATACCCAGGATATTAGTCGGAAGCAATCAAAAGAGAATTAGCAGAGCACGTCTCTGCCCTGGAAATGGATTTGGGGCTCGCTCGGAGAGGGACGGATCCACCATGGCTAGACCACACTCATGTGAAAAGATGGATATCAAGACATCAATTTTTATTATTTCAAGGACAACAAAGGAATTCCTTTACGCTTATCCTCAAATAAATGAATATGAAGTAGGTTGGCTTAAAATACATTCAATGCCAAGAGGCCGTAGAGATCCTTTGGCAGAGCTCCGAAGCAAGAGGTGAATGGGCCAGGACTCCCAGACCGTGAGCAGACCAGCTAGCAGCTAATTCTTCAGCATTGGTTCAAGGGCTAGCTAGAGCGAGCTCATCAGCATGCCAGCAAGTGCAGGCAGCTTCCACTGGGAGCATCCTTGTGTCCTGGGACCCCCGCGCCCAGGAGGCAGTTCCAAGGGAGAGACGGAGGAGCCCGGAGGGAATGAGCACCAGCTGTCCCACACTCTGACTCACGCTCTCCCTCTGAGGACTCCGGACCACCAGCTGAGCACCGTCTCTGACACGGCCGACACTCAGGTTTATCGTGTCCCTAGGAATATCCGGTGGCAGCTTGAAGGGAGGGTGAGCAAGAGCGGTACTTTGAGCTGCCCGCATTTGTCTCTTTCTCAGTTGCACCGGTTCTCTGCAGCCTGAGCTGGTGTTCTGCCTCAACAGTGTGCCGTGCTACTGGGGGCCGAGCCCACTGATTATGTCACTTGCTGGGGGCTGAGTCACAGATTGTGTCACTTGCGTGCATCCCATGTGTTTCCATGGAGATCTGCTTTGCCACATTTTTTCAGGACCCTACAGGACCCGCTTTGCCACGCTCCCATGCTATTGGCCTCCGCTGTGCCTCAACTTCTCATCTTCCTGCTGGGGCTGCCCCCCCCCCCCCATCTGCTTCCTTGACCTTGGACCAACGACCCTCAAGACTTGAAGGACCATCAGTAGATTGGCTATTCCATGAAAGTGAGTTGAACGGAGCCCTCTGTACTGCTGGGTAGACTTAACTATC
>PVJH01025564.1:0-31445 GCA_004026705.1 Nesogale talazaci
ATTCTAATAGAGTATTTTAATAGAATAGAATAATCTGGGAGAAGGGTATCTGAAAGTTATCTGCTGCAGCTTTCCCTGTCAGTATAAAATTTTGTCTTTGCAAAGTGAGACCTTAGGTCACTAACATCTGTTGAAGAGCTCCAAGAGCTCTTCATTTTGGTTTCCTGCTCAAGTTGCTCCACAGAGGCAATCACGCAAGGGCTGTCCGACACCTTGTTGTTTATGCAGCCGCTCCAGTTCGGTTCTGAGATAGTACATCTTCTTCTGACGCGCTTCCCCACCACTCTTCAGCTTTTCTCGCTCTTCAATAACCTGCAGAGTAAGCGAGCCTTTTATTCTCCAGCATGTCCCCTTTCCCAATGCTCTTCCACAATCTTTTATGCTAGATAATATCAGAATACAGGCAATCAAGGACCAGCACCCAGAGGGTGACATGTAGAGTCAAGGTGGTAATCTATTTCAATTCAGAACAGGCTCATCCTTCTTTATAGAATTGCATTTCCTAGAAAGTATCATTATATAGGAAGTATTATATCATCACTGTCAACCTAAAGCCAGCAAACATAATTATTATATAGTGATCTTGAGTTCAGAGGGACCTATAGTATTTAATATCTATTTTATAATAAAACTTAAATGGTAAACTTTGTACAATAGTACATTTAAAATCTAGATTATCTGCCTTAAATAGCCTGTTCTTTCCATTCATACCTCAGGGAAAATATAAATACAGTTTGTCCACATCAGGCTAGGCTCATGAGGAGGATAGTAAAGGCCAAAAGCTATTTTCAAACAGTAACTCTGAAGTCTAAGTTTTGCTCTTATTAAACATATCCTCCCTCCCCAAGGCTTCAATAACCAAGAACTCAGTTTTATGGTATCTGAGGACAATGGAAAATTGTTTTTTGATTCCCAAGGGAGGGGGGAGACTAACTAGAAAAAAACGAGATTGGCTCTCCCATTTTTCCTTTTTTCTTTTCTCCTTAAGGCCATAAAGTCAATCCCGACACATGGCAGCCTTGCTCCTGAGAGTTCTGAAGTAAATATCTCTAAGGCGCAGACAGCCTCATCTTTCTCCTAGTGTAGCTGGTAGGCTTACTTGTGATTAGAACTTCAATGACTATTTTTTGGGAGGAGGGTATCACTGCCCTCTGGTGGGAGTAGGTGGCCCAGCCTTGCTCTCGAGAGCTGCTGCTGGATTTGAACCGCCAGCCCAGTGGGCCACAGTCTGGCGCACAACCACTACGCCACCGGGACTCAGCCCTTAATGATTATTTTATGAATGAAACAAACACATTACATTTCTATATATAACCTAAGTAAGCAAGATACGAGTAAGGACCTTCAGAACTTAAATTATGTATTAATTTTTCTAATCCAAATTCATTTTTATATTCCTCATCCCTACATAATTTTATTACTTCTGTAATACACTTAGATTTTACCTTTACCCCAGCCTTTCCTCCTTTACCACAGTATGGAAAAATCCAATAAAACTTGATGGTATAATGATGGTATTTTTAAAAAACATGCTACAAAATATTACTAGACCCTGATAAACTCTAAGTATCATCAAGCAACAACTTGTGTTACAACAGAAGGGGCAGGAAGCAGATGTCCAAAGCTAATATTCACCTTCTGCTTTTGGGAAGCCCGATTCTTCTCATCAGAGATCTTCTCAGAATTAAATCCTACGAACGTTGGAAAGGGCACCTGGGCAGACACTTGAACAGAAGGAACTGAGCTGAGCACTGATTCCTCTGGCTTGGGACCATCAGGAGTCACCATGGGGATCACACGGAGATTAGGGCGGCTTCGAGTAGCTTGTTTAGTGATTGGCATCATCCTGTGTGGTTCCAGTAGGGAATGTTTTGATGGTTGCGAAGTGGCGTACTTGGGCCACCTTGATGCTGCATAGGCCATGTAATGTCTATAGGTATCAAAAGAGGCTTGGGAAATGGCAGGTCCTTGGTAGTTTGGAGGTATCCGAGCTGCAGCAAACTGAGGGGCTCTTGGTATGTGAAACTGAGATAAAGCAGCAGGGTGTGAATGTCTAATCGGGGCAGATGGAGTTGAGGGCAACATGCACCTGACTGCGATAGATGACTGAAACCCACTGCCAATCACCTCTGGTCTTGAAGTCTGACCCACAAGATGATCAGACTTTAGGAAAGGAGGACTGTTTTTTGGGTATCGGTAAGGATCCACAGGGGAGGCTGGTTGTGGACAGGACACCTCTGGGGAGTGAGTATTGCTGTGGCATGCCTCCATGCTCTCTAGCCTGTGGGGATCCAAGAAACGGTGGTCAGCTGAGGGATGACAGTCAGGTGAAAAGTGTCGGTCCCCGGCAGAGTGGAGGTCAGCAGATAAACGTGATGACTGCTTCTTGCCATGAAGCCGTTCCTGGGTGCGCACAGCCAGTTTACTAATCTCTGTTACCCCAATATCCAGTCCTATGGTTTTGAGTAAGTCATGAATTTTGGCATATTCCGGATTGGCCTGTTCTAGTGATTCTCGCTTTACGGCTAGATCTGAAGAAGGGAGGGAGCTTGCCTTCTGCCTAACTTCACTCTCAGAGCTGCCACGGAGCTTTGGTGGGGATTGTAACTTTAAGTCCTCTTCTTCATCCCCATAGAGAAACTTCTCTTCATCCTCAATATCAGGAAAGCTACGTCGCCTTTTCTCTTGTGTACTTGAAGAATCTGTCAATAAGCTCAGAATGCGGGAAAACCCACTGCCATCCTGGCTAGCCCTCTCATGGGGCAGCAACAAGTCTGTGTGCCGCTCAGCTTCCTCAGTCTTCTTATCCAATTTCTCCTTGTGGTATAAAAAACTTCCAAACTTTTCTCTGAGAGGACTGTTGTCTTTGGACATCCGATGGTGGGGACCCCATTGGTAGAGTTTGTCCTGCGATCCCTTCAAGGCAGTTTCCTTGGTGTTCTCAATTTCTGAGGCAAAAGCAGTTATAGCACCACTAAGAGGAACAGATGTCTGTCCAGTGTAGAGAGAGTGATCCTGGCAGGAGCTGGTACTACTGGGAAATCTCTCGTGCTGTAAAAACAAATGCAATTGACTTAGTACCTATGCAAAAATCTCAGAAAACGAGTGATAGGAATACTTCTTCCCCCCCTCCCTAAATTAAGAGAGGAACAGTAAGTATGAGTAACAGGGAGGAAGAGTATCCTTAGCCAGGCTCAAGGCGTGGGTCCTCATCTCTCCAGCTGCCACTGCTATAGTACAGGGCAACAGGGGAACAAGGCTGGCTGAACTGTATCAGTGCCCGTATGCAAGGATGGCTTTAGCGCTAAGTTTGGAGGGAAAAAATTTCATTAGACACTATTCAAAATGTCTGTTTAGAAACTCTACTTCCAATAAAACTGTTGAAAATGTCTTAAAAATTAAAAGAAAACCTACTGATGGCAAAAAAAGCCCTTGACTGATGCATTATGTGGGCGACAGCTTCCTGTGGGAAGATATGGAAAGTGCTACAGCTCCCAGACAGAGCAAAGCTGGTTCATCATACATTATTCCTGAGACACCCTTTGAGGTAACACCCCCAAGAAAGCAAGCAGGCTTTACAGGACCAAGACGAAAGAAGTAATATTTCAGAGACCTGATTGGAAGGCTCCAAGTCCACCTCACTCCGATTCTTCAGAATGGACTTCTTGGGCAATGCAGGTACTTCCTCAGGTCGATGCCCAATATATGCTGGCTCTGAAGCTGACAGAACACCTGACAGTCCAGGGATAGGGCAACTAGTGCTGCCACCAATTCCCACCAGTTCCTGGTTCAAGCTCCTACTTTGTTCCTCCTCTTCCTCTCGCTTTCTCCTAGCAAGGTCCAGTTCTCGAAACTCAGGATCTAGAAACCGAGGGCTTGGGCTTCGCCTATTCTGTCGATAGTTGCGTGTGCCTGACGTAAAACTCAGGTGAGTCCCTCCCATGCTTGGTATCTTCTGTGCGTCATCGTAACGGGGACGTTTGGCCTCCTGGCTCCTCTCTTCAGTCTGTATAGAGTAGGGGCCTTTGAGCTTGTCTCTACTCCGGTCTGCGCTGTGCATGAACTCGTCATGGCAACTGATATGGGAACTATAGTCAGATCGATGCAGGAATGCTTCTCTTGTTCGGTAGTCCTCATCAAGTTGTCCCAGAAAGGAACTCAGAGGTTTTTCCTCTCGGGAAATGTATCGCTCAAGACTTCGAGAACATTGGGAGTTTCGCGTGAAGACAGAATCATCAGTTAGGTCATCCCTGGGAAAAGAGACAAGTCATCACTGGATAGGACAGACGTGGAAAGGGCAAAACCAGAGGCGATAGTCATGAAACACAAAAACAAAACTGTTACATCCATGGGACAGTTCCTCTTCCTTTCCCCAGTGGCACAAACAGCTTTAGTTTCTCGTCAAGAGAAAACATTACCAATGTTATTTAGACAGGGCTTTCTTCAACTGAACTTGAGGGATGCAAACTATCATGCTACGGTTTAGGAGATGTGAAACACTGTTAGCAAACTACAAGAAACCTCATAATATACAACTCTATACTAGTTAATCCTTGCTACTCAAGTGTGGTTCAAGCCATCAGCATCGATACAATTGGGCATTTTTAGACAGGTAAATTCACCCCAGACCTATTGAATTCATAGTTTGACAAATCTCCACGTGATTTGTATTTTAAAATTTGAGAAGCACTGGTCTGGGTCAATTGTTTTCAAGTTGAGTTCCAAAGAGACTCTTTTTTTTTTTTTTTTTGTGGGCATCACTGCCTCTGGTGGTTGTGGGCGCTACCCAGTACCGCTCCTGAGAGCCACTGCTGGATTTGAACCGCCAAGCTCGCAGGCTGCAGTTCCGCACTCAACCACTTACGCCACCAGGGCTCAGCCCCCCAAAGAGACTCTTATGACAGTTCAGAACCTGGTTGGAGAAAGGAGGTGCTGGGAAGTCAGACAAAATAAGTCTCTGAGCCTTCTATCCCACTTAAATAACACTCAAACTGAACCCCAGATCTGTGCCGTAGAGTCCACACTGACACCAAGCAGCCCCACAACTCACAGAACTGCTCCTACGGGTTTCTAGTATTACAACTCTTTGCAAAAGTCCAATCTTTCTCCCATCGGGCAGAGAGTGGTTCTGAGCTGCTGACCTTGCTTAATATTAAAGTTCTAAACTGCATTTCACTTGGTAAAGTATTCTGCTGTGATAAAAAATACCTTTAAACTACTGATTTGTCTGATTGGCAATGCTGTCTTAACAGTTTTAAAAGATTCTCTAATGAAAAAACAAAACAAAACAAAAGGGCTGAGTCCCGGTGGCGTAGTGGTTGTGCGCGGGACTGCCGCCCACTGGGATGGAGGTTTGATTCCAGCTCCCAGGAGCAAAGGCTGGGCCTCCTACTCCCACCACCTGAGGGCAGTGATGCCAAAAAAAAAAGATTTTCTAATGTTTTGTCTTGCTGGCCCACATATTAAAAGTCACACAACTTCATCTGTTTTGTCACTCTCTTTCCTGCCTCTGGGTAACAAAATAATTTTAATCTTAACCCTAAGAAAGAGTTAAGTGATGTTTTGGCTAACTATTTTTATTTCCTAGAAATAAAAAGATCTTAGATCTTTGTGGAATACAGACGGAAATACAGGATTGGGGCCTATGTTCTTTGAGCTCAGAACTCTAAATTTAAGTTACTCACAATAGTCCTAACCTTTTTTACGCCCAATGCACATAGAGCTCCTATAGCTGAAAAAGGTTTTGATTTAAATTATAAATAGAAATAAAGATTCTCTGGCATTCTAAACAGCTTTTGCATAATTTGAATGAAAAATGAAAGTGCTTACATGTCACTCACGTGACATGTAATTATCATCCAGATAACTACCATATATACTCATGTAAAAGCCAAGTTTTTCAGCACATTTTAAAATGCAGTTTTTGTGGTAAAATTAAGCACCCTGGCTGATATTTGGGTCAGCTTATACTTGAGTATATATAGTACTAGTGTCTTCTTCTAGTACCTAACTTTTTTCTTTTTTTTTTTTTTTTAAGGCATCACTGCCCTCAGGTGGTGGGAGTAGCAGGCCCAGCCTTTGCTCCTGGGAGCCGGAATTGAACCTCCATCCCAGTGGGCCGCAGTCCCACGTACAACCACTACGCCACCGGGGCTCAGCCCTTTTTTTTTTGGTTTTTGGGCATCACTGCCCTCTGGTGGTCGTGGGAGCTACCCAGCGCTGCTCCTGAGAACCGCTGCTGGATTTGAACCACCAAGCCTGTGGGCCGCAGTCCCGCACTCAACTACTTACACCACTGGGGCTCAGGCCCCAACTTTAATTTTTTTTTTTTTAATTAATGTATTTTTAATTTTTTAAAAATCACTTTACTGGGGGCTCACACATCGTTTTTCACAATACATAAATAAGCATACTGTGTCAAGCACCCTCACAGGTCCACTTGTTATCGTTCTCCAATCGTCCTCCTTTCCCTTAAGCCCCTAGTATCAGCTTTTCCATCCCTTCCCCTCTTCCCCTGCTCTCTCCTCCCCACCAACCCTCAATACTTTATACATTGTTATTGTTCTGTATCTTACACTGCCCGACTTCTCCCCCAACCCACTCCTTTGATGCCCGTCCTTCAAATAGGAGCTTGTGTGTATATCCTTGCCGTTGGTTCCCTCTCCACCCCACCTTCTCTCTACCCTTCCCCAGCCTCTCCAATCTAACCATTGGCCCAAAGGGGCCCATCCATCCTGGTTTCCCCCTATCTCCAGCTCTCCTCTCTACAGTGTGACTTCTCCAGTCCATCTGGATTTGCAAGGTAGAGTTGGGACCATGGTGGTTGGGGCGGGGGGAGGTGGGAGGAAGGCTTCAGGAACTAGAGGAAACTTGTAAGCATCATCACTGCTCGGCCCCCCCTTGACTGGTCTGTCTCCTCCCCGTGACTCCCCTGTAAAGGGGTGACCAATTACCCACCAGTGGGCCTAAGGTCCCCACCCTGCTCTCCCCCTCCTATGTAATGATGTGATTCTTGTTCTTTGGTGCTCGATACCTGCTCCCTTCGGCCCCTCTTGATCACGCATGCTGGTGTGCTTCTTCCATGTGGACTTTGCTCCAACTTTAATTGAAATTACTTCTTTGTTTCTGTAGTGTTGCTTTCCTAGCTCTGGATTACAAAGTGAGCAGACATGAAAAAGTTGCCTTTTCTTACCAGACCTATTTTGCCTACTACCATGGAGTGAATTTCAACTCATAGTGACTCTTTATACAGCAAAATAGAACTGTTCCTTACGGTTTCCTAAACTGTAAATCTTTTTTAAATTTATTTTTTATTTATTTTTTTTAGGCATCACTGCCCTCTGGTAGGAGTGGGAGGCCCAGCCTTGCTGCTGCTGGATTTGAACCGCCAAGCCAGTAGGCCGCAGTCCGGCACTCAACCACTACGCTACCGGGGCTCAGCCCTAAACTGTAAATGTTTACAGGAGCAGACAGCCTCATTTTTCTCTTATGGAACAGTTGGTGGATCTGAACCACTGATCTTACAGTTAACAGCACAATAAATAGTTCACAATGCTAAGAGGACTCCAAACTTATTTTAGAGCTGTGAAATAGCTATAAATAGCTTTAGGAAAAAGTATTAAAGGTGAGCTGTTATTACCTCTTCTGCAAAGTGGGTAAACTTTGGACAGTTAGATTCCCCGTTACCCACTCCCTCCCAAAGAATCAAGGGGAGTGGAGGGGAGGGAGGGGAAAAAAAAAACCAAGGGGAGGAATCAATGTTGAGGTTTCAATGTACTATTAAATAAATCTGAAATCAAATAAACTACAGAATGCAGAGATAAAAGCAGATTAATGTTTACCATGAGCTGAGAGATCTCAAAGGGGGTAGTTACTGTTTAATGGGTAGTGGGTTTTTATTTGGGGTGATAAAAACATTTCCCTAACAGAAAAGACGATGGTGATTGTAATTAACTGCCACTGAAATATACATATAAAAGGACTAAAATAATAATTATCATATTACATATATTGTATCTTTACTAAAGAAAACAAGAACTACAGCTTGATTCTGCAGGGCTGTTAGCTATGCATAGCTCTTCACACCTCTTTCCAAGAAGAAATGTCCAGGAGCTGTGTCACGCTAGAATAAATAAAACATAACCAAATATTCATAAAATCTTTGATCATATTAGTATGAGATAAACTTTTGGATGTGCAATTGATTTCTTCCAATTATCATAGAACTTACATGTTCATTTATAGAGTCGTGGAGTTCTAACCTCTCTTTATTCCTGACAAAAATTGAACTTTTTCCCTTTATTTATTTATTCATTTTTCTTTTTTTTAAAGGGCATCACTGCCCAGGTGGTGGGGGTAGGAGGTCCAGCCTTTGCTCCTGTGGAGCTGGAATTGAACCTCCATCCCAGTGGGCCGCAGTCCCGCGCACAACCACGACGCCACCGGGGCTCAGCCAGCCCCCCTTTATTTATTTTTTAAAATTATTATTAATTGGAAGTTAATACCTATGTCATTCCATAGTTCAATCACACCATGAGGAATTGCACAATTGCTACCATGTCCACAAGTTTTTATTTATTTTCTACAGGACTAACAAGTATGTAGTTGTGGATTTTTTTCCCAGTTAGTATTAATTTATATTTTCCTACATTGATATTTAGTCTTTATAGTTATCACTTTTTTAATTATCAACAGTATCCATTTCAGTGGACATACAAGTTGTTTTACTGTTTCATTTTTGAGTTATTATGGAGCACACTCCCTTTATTTATTTATTATTTTGAATGAGGTGAAAGTTTACACAGCTCATTCATTTGTTGTTGCTGTTGTTGTTGTTGGGCATCACTGCCTCTGGTGGTCGTGGGCGGTACCCAGTGCTGCTCCTGAGAGCCGCCACTGGATTTGAACTGCCAAGCCCGCGGGCCGCAGTCCCGAACTCAAGCACTTATGCCACTGGGGCTCAGCCCTCTTTAGTTTTATATGCAACAGTAGTTTCAACTCATCCATTGCAATTCCCTCAATGTACCATCACGTCTTCCATTTCTTGCGTTTCTTGTTTCTAACCCTAACCATCACTTTTCTCACCCCCCGGTGGAAGCCCTGCTGGTGTAGTGGTTCTGTGCAGGGCTGCGATCCACCTGGTCAGCAGGTCAATACTACCAGCAGCTCTTCAGGATAACGACTGGACATTCTACTCCTGTAAAGCCTTGTTGTCTTGGAAACCCACAGGGGCATCACTATATAGAGTCTGCATTGACTAAACGGCAGTGAGGTTTTTACTTTAAGTCTGACTTTGGCCTTCCGAAATGCTGAAGCTGACTCTAACACATGAATACGCTTATTTCCAGACCCACAGGATGACTATGGAAAGTAGTTTGGGGGGCTCCACGGTCTCTATCCAGCCAATAAGACAAGTCTCTTTTATCGTTTTAGGTATTTCACATTTTTCTCCCACTCTACATAGGACCTTCTCGTGTGATACTTTGCATAGTACTTGGTATTAGTAACTAAGCATCATCTAGTTTTCCTAGTCTCACAGTTTTTTGTTTTTTGGGGGGGCATCACTGCCCTCAGGTGGTGGGGGTAGGAGGCCCAGCCTTTGCTCTGTGGAGCTGGAATTGAACCTTCATCCCAGTGGGCCGCAGTCCCGCGCACAACCACTACACCACCGGGGCTCAGCCCCCCTAGTCTCAGAGTTTTAGATGCTGATGTATGTATGTGTGGTCCACTGCACTAAATAATTTCAATTATCTTTTCACAAGTCATTTTCATCCTTTATATATACATATTCTTTTCACACTTTTTTCCTCCAGAAGAGAAGAAACCAGTATTTCCACCTCAGATGGCTGCGCACTAAAGTAGGATCACATCCACTTGCTTTTAGAAGTGCTTTCGATTTTTTTTCACACAAGTTCATGCTCCCTTTTGAGAGTAAGAGTCTTGCCAAATTGAAAACAGAGATAATTCTGGCAACTTGGTTATAATTCAAACCTGACAAAAATTGAGCAGATTCAGTAAAGCAAGGATGAAAATATTAGGCCTTGAGGGTGAGACGTGGGAAAGGAATATTTACATATAAAGGATGAAAATGACTTGTTGAAGACTAGACTTGCTATCAGGAGCTTTTCAAGTACGCCAAGGTTTTCCACCTGACCGTAGAGGACAGTGATTATCCCTACACACTAAACAAGAGTAAAGGAACACAGATGTGCAGGTAGGTATAAAGAATGATCTTGTATTTCCTATTAGAGTCCTAACCTTACTTTCTTCTCTAATGTATAGTTCCAAACTTACTAAGGAGAAAAACAAATCATAGCTTAAAAACAGGCCGTTGGTTATTTGAAACGTATACATGGCAAAGCTTACACAAACAGTAAGTGATGCACCAGCTCTAACAAGAGGAAATGCTAAAGTTACCCCTCAAAACCTCAGCACGGAAGGAAGAGAATCACACTATGTACCACCCAGCCTGAATGCCTACTCAATCACCAAAATAGAAGTGGCCAGAAAGGCAGTGCAGTTGTCTCAAATAAGTGATACTGTTATGCATCTTGAAGTCTTACTTTCAAAAGTTTCAATATTACACAGACTAGGGCTGGCTTACCTTACTTTACTATGTTCACAGGCACCAGGGCTTTCAAGTAAATATTCAGCAAGCCCACTAGCCCTCAGACTTCCTGCCTACTGTCACCCCGCCTGTGTTTTATACACCGCTGCATGGGCAATCTGTTTGAGGAACATTACATAGATTTACTGCTGCTATGCATCATTTCTGAAAATATCTAGTAAAAAGGGAGTTTTTGTCTGAGCAGAGGTAAAAAGATACATGGTCTTAGCTTTCAAAAACAGTGTTTTCCTCCACTTATATCCTCAGCCTTTAACTATTGTAAGGTAAGACACAGTAAATGTGATTATTTCATTCTCTTTTTTTTTTTTTTTTTTTGTGGGCATCACTGCCTCTGGTGGTTGTGGGCGCCACCCAGCGCCACTCCTGAGAGCGGCCGCTGGATTTGAACCACCAAGCCCGCTGGCCATAGTCCGGCACTCAACCACTTACGCCACCGGGGCTCAGCCCAGATTATTTCATTCTCATAGATAATTAATTTCCTAATAACTGAGGTCCACATTCAACTTTTTACAGGGTATATTTGTCCCTCCTTAACAATCAATAGTTGTAAAATAATAATTGAAATTACACAGTCTTAAAGATCTTTAACTTTCTATTAACGCCTTACTTAATAAAGAAATATATATTTGTTTTGTTTTTTTTTTGTTTGGGTATCACTGCCCTCAGGTGGTGGGAGTAGGAGCCCCAGCCTTTGCTCCATGGAGTTGGAATTGAACCTCCATCCCTGTGGGCTGCAGTCCTGCACACAACCACTACACCACTGGGGCTCAGCCCTAAAGAAGTATATATATATATATATATATACACACACACACACATACACATATATATATATTTTTTGTGGGCATCACTGCTCTCCGGTGGTGGGAGTAGGAGGCCCAGCCCCACTGCTGGAATTGAACCTCCGTCCCAGTGGGCCGCAGTCCCGCACACAACCACTACGCCACCGGGGCTCAGCCCAAGAAATATATATTAAGCATACGTTTTTCTTTTGCAATTTCTTAGACATATATTTTTTTTATTTAAAAGTCATTTTATTAGGAGCTCGTACATTGTTTTTCCAATACATAAATAAACATACTGTGGCAAGCACCCTCGCACGTCCGCTGCCGTCATCATTCTCCAAACAATATTGAGCATACATTTATCTATACCTTTCAGAATCTACATTTTAATCTAGATAAGCTGAAGAAAAAAAAAACATCAATATGAAATTATTTCCTTGAGTTTAGGGGGTCTCCGGGGACCCCAAGGTCAACAAAGACAACATTCCACAACCTACTTTACTGAGTAGCAGTCTGAAAGCTTGTGAGAAGTCACTTTGGGTGTAAAAGGCCAGAATAAAGAACTTGATAAAAAACCAAAGACAGAGAAACAATTAGACCAATTATACTCATGGACCACACAAACATCAGTCTCTACAACTTTGGAACCAGAACTATATGATGACCTGCTGCTACTATTAACTATTAACGTCTCTGAAAAGTTTC
Source organism: Nesogale talazaci (assembly GCA_004026705.1). Taxonomy (NCBI): domain Eukaryota; kingdom Metazoa; phylum Chordata; class Mammalia; order Afrosoricida; family Tenrecidae; genus Nesogale; species Nesogale talazaci. The sequence goes on from PVJH01025564.1 coordinate 12,118, forward strand.
TTATCAGAAGATACTAGATAGAGGGGAAAAAACTGTGGAGCGAAACTCCAAATGATTAAAAAGATCAGGCTTGTGAGTCTACTAAGAGACTGATGGAACTCCTGAAACTATGGCCACTCATTAGTCACCCTCCATGTCCCTTTTCAGCCAAATAATAAACAGGCCTACAAAGGGGACAGTGACAGTAGTGAGGTATACACACTACAGAATCATCACCCATTGAGATCAAAAAGGTGCCATTTACCCAAGGACAAAGTTTAGAAGGGTTAGGAGAGGAGGAGGTGGAGGAATAGAAATAAGAAATATGGTTGAGCCCTGGGGGCCTACTGATTGTGTGCGGGACTACGGCCCACAGGGTTGACAGTTCAAATCCAGCAGCAGCTCTCCAGGAGCAAAGCTGGGCTTCCTACTCCCACTAGGGCAGTGATGCCACACACACACAAAAAAATAAGAAATACAAGGAGGGAGGAAGTGGGATGTGTGATGGTACATTATAGAGTCTGGAATCGATGAAGACAAGTATGAAATGTTGAATGGGAAACTTATTCAATTTTCAACAAAAAGCTTTTGTTTTATTTAAGAGGAGGAAAGAAAAAATTTCTGCGATGTTTTTCTTCTCTGAAGAGATTCCTACTTTCTAGTATTTCAAAACTCTTAACACCTATTTTTATTTATTTAAATTTAGGGGACTCGACTCTTAGCTCCTCAAACTTCCTCATTCCAGTTGGATCAGGATTCTGCATAATTCGTCAAATAGAATTCACATCAATTTAAAAGTCCCTCTTTTAGAAAGCTTTTCCTATGGTTATACTTTGTACTGGAGATCACAAAGGACGCACAAATAGGAAAAACAGCTACATTTCACTTTGACTGACCTTGCCCTGCCTCGGGCAAAACCTACCTGTCCACATCATCCAGATTATCCACTGGGGACCCCAGTCCATCACTAATCCGATGCCTTTCCGGTGTGGCAACACAGAAGTGGTCATTTCCAACAGTGATCCTTAAACTCTGTTCCAAGGAAGAATCAGAATGCAGCCCAGAAGAGTGTCTCTACAAAAGCAAAACATAAAATGGTGTCAAGCAGTCAAGACATGCCTGTGCCACAGAAAGTGTGATTCAACAGTGAGACGTGATTACCTCAAGATCCCACCAAACCCAAGGCGCTGAGTCCATTCCAACTGACTTCAATTCTACAGCAAAGAGGACAACTGGTCCACCGGGCTTTCCAGAAACAGATGATCACACCTTGCTCCCATGGAGTGGCTAGCGGGTTTCAGTCACCAACCCTCTGGCTTGCTCCTGAGCACTTCCACCTCTGCGCCGCTAAGGCTCCTCTCTGGTGAGATCCAAGCTGCATTATGACGCGGAGCGACCCTAGAGGACAGAGTAGAACTGCCCTTGGGGTTTCTTGGGCTGTTTTTTGTGTTGTTTTTTGTGGGGGGCATCACTGCCCTCTGGTGGGCGTAGGAGGCCCAGTCTTGCTCCTGTAGAGCTGCTGCTGGATTTGAACTGCCAACCCAGTGGGCTGCAGTCCCGCACACAACCACTATGCCACTAGGGTTCAGCCCTCTTGGACTGTTTTTATGGGAATAGAAGGCCTCATCTTGCGCCTTCAAAGCTGCAGGTGGATTTAAACTGCTAACCTTGTGGCTAATAGCCTAATGTGCAATCCACTATGCCACTGTGGCTGCTTCTATACTAAAATACTGCTCTAAATAATAATTTTGCTTTAATTTATCAAAATCTTCAAGACAAAAGGCTACCCCTCAAGCCCTCCCATCAGTGACCTCTTGTTTGTTGACAGAAAGTAGGCATGGGAATAGAGGAAATCAATCAAATTACTTCTCTCAGAACCTACATATTCTAGTGAAGTCCACAAGTTACCAAAAAGGGGAGGGGGGGTGTTAAAGATTTTTTAAAGTATTTTGGATAGCAGTAAATGCTATGAAGTCATAAAAACTTAACATCAGCTGGGCCCCGGTGGCGTAAGTGGTTGACTGCAGGATTGCGGCCCGCAGGCTTGGCAGTTCAAATCCAGCGGTGGCTCTCAGAAGCAGCGCAGGGTAGCTCCCATGACCACCAGAGGGCAGTGATGCAAAAAAAAAACCCAACCCAAAAACTTAACATCAACAACCCAGGGAGAAGAGAGAGCTGCTTTAGATAGAATGTAAGAGAAGACTTTCTGTGATAGTATTTCACCCATGTTTGAACGCTATCAGCTTTGCAAGATCATGTGAAAGAACATCTTGGGAATAGCAATCTCAGATAGGTGCATCATATGCTTTAATAACAGTACAGTATGGATGCAGCAAAATGATAGAAATGAAGATAGGTTTGGGGATGCATGTAAGAAACGTGGTTTCGGGCTGAGCCTCGGTGGCGTAAGTGGTTGAATGCGGAACTGCGGCCCATGGGCTTGGCGGTTCAAATCCAGCGGTGGCTCTCAGGAGCGGCACTGGTAGCACCCAGAGGCAGTGATACCCACAAAAAAAAAAAAAAAAGAAAGAAAGAAACGTGGTTTGTTCTTATGTAATAAGGCAGCACCAGAGGATTTTAAGCAAAGGATATGATCAAACTACCCTCATTCTCTCAAACAGTATTGTCCAAAATGGATACTACTGCTGAGGGTTACTGGAACCAGGTTGGGGGGAGTGGGGGCACCTGCAAAAGCAGATACTGACACTTTATCATGGATCACAGGCCATAGTCCAAAACTTTCTAATTGCCAGGGGGGAGTGGAGCATTTTTTTTGGTGGGGGGGGGGGGCATCACTGCTCTCTGGTGGTGGGAGGGGGAGGTCCAGCCCCACTGCTGGAATTGAACCTCCCTGTCCCAGTGGGCCGCAGTCCCGCGCACAACCACTCCGGGGCTCAGCCCTGGAGTATTTTTTTTTTTTTTTTAATGAAAAGGGGACAGAAGGCTTACACCATGACCTCCCTTAGGTCTTTATTCAAAAGACCTCTCAAGATCTTCCCTCAATGTCAGGAATTTAGACTCAGTGCCCCTACAGGGTAGGGGAGTCCTGTTCCGTGCGGGTTTCTGAGACTGCAGCTATGAGTCGTGAGCCTCAACTTTCTTGCGAGGAGCGATGGGTGGTTTCAAACTGTTCACCTTGCAGCTAGCTGTCCAACTTGCAACCACTACACCACTGGGGCTCCACGTCTCCCCTAGTCACTCTCAAAAAGCATCACTTCTTACTCTGCTTGATTTTCTTCTTCACACTTAATCACAATTACCACACCAGAGCATTTTACTTCTTTCTTAACCAGCTCCCCCTGGCAGCATGCATGCTCCACAGGGCAGAGGTTTTTTTGGTCTGGTTGGCTCACTGTTGTATCCCTCGTGCCCAGAATGGCGTCTAGTATGTGGAAGATATTCAACAGAGCCCTTTCTTACTGTGCACAGAATAAAAGGAGGGTAGCAAGAGTTGCAAGTACAAAGGGCCTATGGCAATACTGCCGGCGGGGAGAAGTAGATAGGGCTGACAAGGCTTTCTGATGTGGGCAGAAACGTCCTGTTTCTGATTTGAGTGAGTGTGATGATGCCACTTACTGGGGCTGATAAGCCACACGTTGGGGATGCAGAGGAGGAGGGGGGGGGGGGAGAGGAGCAGCCTGCTGCTGTCCCCTGCTTCCTCTGTAGGGACTGGACCCCTCCCACCACCGCCGCCCAGAGTGGAGGACGCATGATGGAAGGCACTCAAGACAAGACACGTTGTCAACCAGGTTAGGGAAGGGTGCTGGAAGGCAAACCCATTTCAGCGCGGGAGGTTCTGCTGGAGTGGGGGTGACCAGGAGAGCCAGCGTCCGCGGCCTACGTCTAAGCTCAACTTCCTTTGCTGGCAACCCAGCCGTTCACACGCTGCCGACTTTGGGAAGCGGGCGCTCCCCTGCCTCCTAGCCAACTGGCTGCCCTGGGCGCTGTGTGCGCGGTACTGGGCCTGCCCCACCCCCCGCCCCGCCCCGCCCCCCGGGGTCGTGAGGCCCGAAAGGGAATGCAGAGGGGGGGTGAGAGGCTGCTGCCTGCAGGGCTGCGGTTCTGCACCCGTCTCCTGGGCAGCAGCTCCAGGCTTTCGGGGGCTCCGTGTGCCTGTCTCGGGGCAAGCCTTCCTCCCCCGCCACCTGGGCAGACATCTCTCCTCCGGTCCTAAGACGCGGGGGGCCGGCGGCTCGGCCTCCAGGGAGCGGGGACAAGCCCGGGAACTGCCAGCAAGCTCTCCCCCGCAAAGTGTCCCGCCCGGTCCCGGGGCCGGCGGCACCCCCTCGCGACGGGGCGCCCTGCCGCTCTCCCCCAAGCTCCGAGCCGCGGCCAGGACGGGGGGCGCAATTACCCGGCTGCCGCTGTCGCCTGGATGGTCTCCGCGGCCGTCCCGGGCGAAATCGGCGCGGGACTCCCCCCGGCTGCTGCCTCGGAAGCCGCCCGGGCTCGGCGGGAAAAGGCGTCGGCCTCGCGGCGGCGACGGGGAGCCGCGGCGACCCCGTGACGGGGATGGCGAGGCCCGGCGGCCGCGGGGGGAGGGCGGCGAGCCGCGGCGGCCCCGCGGCGGGGACGGCGAGGCCCAGCGGCCGTGGTGTCCCGAGGGCGAGCGCGGCCGGCGGGCCGGGGTGCGCGACGAAGAGGAGCCGGAGGACGGCGGCGAGGCGCGGCGCGGCGGGCCTGAGGAGGAGCCGGAGCCGTGGGCGCCGCGCGGGCCGCCGCCGCCGCCGTCTTTAGGCCGGTGGGAAAAGGCGGAAGAGCGCGCCCCGCTGCGGTACATGGCTCCGGCGGCCGCGGCCACGGCGGCAGCTCCGACCCGGCGGCGCCCCGGACGCCGGCCTGGAGCGCGCCCCCGCAGGGCAACCGCCGCGCGCCGCCCCCGCAGCCGGCAGTCCCCTCCCCCCCCGCTCGCGCCGCCCGGCGTCTGGCCGAGCGTGCCCCCGCAGCCGCGGCCGGCGGTTGGAGGGCGCGAGCACGCGCTGCCCCGCCCACCCCGCTTCCCGCCGGCGTGGCTCCGAGCTCCACCACTCACAGAGGGCGGAAGCGCGAAGGCCGGCCGAGCCGGGGGGCGGGCACAGGAAGCGCGCGGCCGAGCCAGGGGGCGGGGATGGGAAGCGCGCGGCCGACCCGGGAGGCGGGGACGGGAAGCGCGCGGCCGACCCGGGAGACGGGGACGGGAAGCGCGCGGCCCGCGCCCGGCGCGTTCCGACAAGATGGCGCCCGCGGAGCCGCCCACTTCCCCCTCCCCGGGCCCTCACGTGAGCCTGAGTGCCCCGCGCGGGGAGGCTCCCTGTGAAAGAGGAAGCACGAGCGACAGAGAAACGAGGTCTCCCAAGTGAAAGTGGCTTCTCGCGGCCCACCATCCGCGTTTGATGTGGGGACCGTTCGCGTGCGGCTGCGTCCCGTTCCGACTCGTGGCGACCTCATGCGGAGACGGTACCAAACAAAGTCCTTGCAGTCAAGCCCATTGGGACTCAGAGCAACTCTGGTGTTCGGTGGCACGGAGTCGGTTCTGACGCATAGCGACCCGGTGTACAACGGGATGAAACACGGCCTGGCCTGGTGCAGCCCCCACAAATTGTTCTCCTTGAGCTCGTTGTTGCCACTGCTGTGTGAAACTCGCCTGTTGAAGGCATCCCTCTCTCGCCCTGCCTCTCTACCAAGAGCGATCCAGGTCCGGTACCAGGCACTGGGCCCTGCTGATAGCATGTCCAAAGTACCAGCGCTTCAGTCCCGATTCAGAAGATGATGTGAAACAAAGGATTTCATTGCTGACACTCATGGCTGAAAGCAGAGGAAACTAGAAAGATGTTTACTTGTGTTTGTCACTGAGTATGCCAAGGCATTCAACTGTGTGGATCATACCAAACAATGGGTAATTTAAAGAGTGGGAATTCCAGAACACTTGATTATGCTGCTGTGGATCTTGTACGTGGATCAAGAGGCAGGTGTGCGAATGGACCAAGGGGATACTGCACTTTCAAATATATCTTCTCACCGTACTTTTCCATTACTTGTTCATTCTGTCTGCTGAGCAAATCGTGAGAGAAATTGGCTTATTGGAAGACTATCGAACCAGATCTGGAGGAAGGATGATGAACAACCTCTTGCTGAAAGTGGGGAGGACCTGAATCACTTACTCGTGAAGATCAAGGATCGCTGCCTTCACTATGAACTACAATTCTATGGAAAGAAGACCGAAAATCTTCACGCTCAACCAACGGTCAACATCATGTTTAAAAGAGGAAAGATTGAAGTCGTCAGGGATAGTCGATTTTCATGGACGTAGCAGTCAAGAGACCAAATGACTAGTTGTATCGGGTCAATCTGCAGACTTCTCTGAAGTATTGAAAAGCAAGGATGTTACTTGAGGACTCGGGTGCACCTGACCTAAGCCATTGCCTCATGTGCATGTGAAATGAATGAATAAAGAGGACTGAAAAAGAATGAGTGCATTAGAATTGTGATGCTGGAGAAGAGGAGTGTACCAAGAACAACTAATAGGGCAGACACAGTGATCTGTGTAGGAGTCGATAGGACTAGAAGTTTCCAAGGAACATTTAATGTTTTCTGCTGAGACAGATTTGTTTGTTCTTTGGGCAGTCCGTGATGACCTCCCTGCATGTCCACATTTAAAGGAGACCCTGTGCAGTAGATTTACTCATTGCAAATGTGCCCTTGGGTCTCCTGACTGCTGCTTCCATGAGCATTAATTGTGGGTTCATGCAAGATGAAATCCTTGACAATTTCAGTCGTTGTTAATCATGATGTTGGGGTTGAGCCCCGGTGGCGTAAGTGGTTGAGTGAGGAACTGCAGCCCGTGGGCTTGGTGGTTCAAATCTAGCGGCGGCTCTCAGGAGTGGCACTGGGTAGCACCCACGACCACCAGAGGCAGTGATGCCCACAAAAAAGAAAAAAAAAAATCATGATGTTACCTAATGGTCCAGTTGTGAAGATTTGGGTTTTCTTTATATTACCTTGTAATCCATATTGAAGGCCGCAATCCTTGATCTTCATTAACCAGTGTTTCAATTTTGCCACACTGTTAGCAAGCAAGGTCACGGGTTGCTCATAAATCTTCCTTCAATGAGCTGAGCCCCGGTGGTGTAGTGGTTGTGCGCAGGACTGCGGCCCACTGGGATGGAGGTTCAATTCCAGCTCCACGGAGCAAAGGCTGGGCCTCCTACTCCCACCACCAGAGGGCAGAGATTGCCAAAAAAAAAAAAATCTTCCTCCAAACCTGATGGCACGTTCTTTTTCATGTCGTCCAGCTCGTCAGCATTCAGACTTAGTAAGGATGGTGAGAGGATGCTGACTTTAAACCATAAGGTATTCCCTTGTTTTGTTTGCTCAGCTGCTCCCTGATCCATGCACAGGTACTCCGTGAGCACAATTAAATGTTCTAGAAATCTCATTATCCTCAAGGCTATTCATAATTTAGTATGATGCACGTAGACAAATGTATTTGTGTAGTCAATAAAACACAAGCATCTTTCTGGTAACCTCTGTTTTCAGATAAGATCCATTAGATATCAGTAATTAGAACCCTTGTTCCCCATCCTCTTGTGAATCTAGAAAGCTAAAAATTCAGGTCAGGTCGTTGACCATCCAGTCGGTTCCAGCACAACAGAATGAAGCACTGCCTGCTTCTGTGCTGTCCTCACGGTTTTTTGCTTACTTGGGTCTATTGTTGCAGCTGCTGTGTCCATCCATCTCTGCAGCCATCCTCTTTTTCACTGGCCTCTTCTTTTCCAACATGATGTCCTCTAGGCACTGGTATCTCCTGACAACATGTCCTAAGTGCATAAGATGAAGTCTCACCATCCTTGCGACCATCAAGCTTGATTTATATGTGTGGCAAAATTGGAGGTAATTGCTGAGCCCCGGTGGCGTAGTGGTTGTGCGCGGGACTGCGGCCCACTGGGATGGAGGTTCAATTCCCGCTTACAGGAGCAAAGGATGGGCCTTCTACTCCCACCACCAGGGCAGTGATGCCTTAAAAAAAATAAAAAAAATAAAAAAAAATAAAAATAAAAAAAATAAAAAAAAATAATAAAAAAAATAAAAAAAAATTGGAGGTAATTGAGGGTGTTAGTCAATAGTTACGTGTAGATTTATGCCTACTTTATAATTCTTTAACATACTAAACTATGAAGTGACTTTGAAATTGTGAATCCAAAGCTCTGCTCCCATCATTCACCAAAATAGATCCTTAGTCATCCATTTGTATAATGCTTTGAATTAAGATGAGTTCTTTTTTTTTTTTTAACCAACCTTTGTTTTCAGATAATGCTGTCAGTATAGCTTGAAATTTTTCCTTCAGTGTCATTGGATCTTACTCATATGCTACCTCTTAAGATGGTCTAATAATAATTAGTTCTTTTTGGTATATTCAGTATATTCTTTCCATCTTCTTTAGATATTCTTTCCATCAACTGAAAGCTTGAATTTTTTTCTTGAGTTCTTACAGTTAAGTTATGCTGGGTGTATTTGACCTTTTTAATTTTCTAACTCTAGATCTTTGCATATTTCATGATAATATTTAGCATCGTCTTCTCGAGCTGCCCTTTGAAAATTTCTATTCAGCTTCTTGGCTTCATCATTTCTTCCATTTGCTTTAAATTCTTCCATTTGCTATAATTAAGAGGAAGTTTCATAGTCTCTTCTAAACTCCACCTTGATCTTTTCTTTCTTTTCTGTCCTGTAGTGACCTTTGCTTTCTTCATGGATGATGTGCTGTGTCATACCACAGCTCATGTTTCTATCATTCTGTTCAATTAAACAAATCTGTACTAGAGATGATTTCAAAATTCAGGTGGGATAGATTGGAGGTTGCCTTTTGGCTCTCATGGAATTGTTTTAATTTTCTTTACTTTTCACATTGATACTCTGTTGCACAGTCAGCCTCTGGCCTGGTTTTACCTGTCGATATGCAGCTTCTCTATTGTTTCTGCCCACAGATGCAGTCAATTTGATTTCTGTGTATTCCATCTGGAGAAGTCCATTTATATCATTGATATCATTTATACCATTTTTTTTTCAAACCAACAGCCCTAGATTTTTTATTGTTAAGTTCATGAGGCAGCATAAAAATCAAGGAAGAACCCAGACTATTTATCAATACAAGTTCAATTCATCAGGTGGCAGCAAAGGTCTTAATCAACTCAATGTGCCATCTCTCTGGGGGCTCCTTAGAGACCCAGCTTCGTTCTTCTCCAGTGTCTCCTCTTGGAGTTGTACCTGATCTTATTGCCAGTTTTCATTCGAATCCATTGGGGAATGGGCCGATTTTGCTTCTGTTTCTTGGCCAGGAATCTCTTGATCCTGAAAGTCTTATGAGACGACATGGTGAGGTCGGAGAAGAGGCACCCTCCGGGTGGCGGAGAGACTAAGAGCCATTTATACCATTTATATCATTTATACCGGCTGAGCCCCAGTAGCGTAGTGGTTGAGTGTGGGACTGGGGCCGACTGGCTTGGCGGTTCAAATCCCGCAGCAGCAAGGTTGGGGTTCCCACTCCTACCAGAGGGCAGTGATGCCTAAAAAAAACAAAACAAAAAAACTATCTGGGCTGAGCCCTGGTGGCGTAGTGGTTGAGTGCAGGACTACAGCCCACTGGCTTGGCAGTTCAAATCCAGCATCTGCTCTCCAGGAACAAGACTAGGCTTCCTACTCCCACCAGAGGGCAGTGATGCCAAAGAAAGAAAAAAAGAAAAAGGCTACCTGCTATGAATAAGCCATTGGGTTTACAAAATTCTTTTTTTTTTTTTTCAGGCATCACTGTCCTGGTGGTGGGAGTAGGAGACCCAGCCTTTGCTTCTGTTAGCAGGAATTGAACCTCCATCCCAGTGGGCCGCAGTCCCGCACACAACCTGTACGCCACCAGGGCTCATCCCAGGCTTACAAAATTCTATCGCGATCTCCAGCCCATATTTTCTATCACTAAGATCCTGTTTTCCAACTACTATTACTTTCCTCTTTGTTTCCAACATTTGCATTCCAGTCCTCAGTAATTATCAATGCATCTTTTTTTTGGGGGGGGGTGGGGGGCGGGCATCACAGCTCTCCGGCCCAGCCCCACTGCTGGAATTGAACCTCTGTCCCAGTGGGCCCCAGTCCCGCGTACAACTACTACGACACCGGGGCTCAGCCCTTATCAATGCATCTTGATTGCATGTTTGGTCAATTTCTGACTGAAGTAGTTGTTAGAATTCTTCAATTTCAGTATCACTAGCTTTTGCGTCCATTGAGTTGCGATCCCCATGGTCGACAATTCGAAACCACCAACAGATCTGCAGGAGAAGGACAGGACTTTCCACTCTCATTAACAGTTCCAGTCTTGGAAACTCACAGGGGTTACTCTTAGCATTGACTTAATGCCGGCAAATTGACGCTTTTGTGATTGGTGCATACATTTGAATAATAATTGCATTGATTGGATTTCCTTCAAGGTATATAAGTATAATTCTATCACTGACAACATTGTATTTCATGATTCATTTTGCAATGTTTTCTTGTCAATGAATGTCTCACCTTCCTCTTGATGTGGTATTCCTGGCATAGTAAATCATATGATTTTCTGATTTGAAATGGCCAGTTTCGGTTCATTTCCACTCATTAATGCCTAGAACATCAATCTTTATGCATTCCACTTCGTTTTTTGACAATTTCCAGTTTCTTTAGATTCATACTTTTAGGGTTTAGGCTCTTCTCAGCTATATTGTAGCTAAAGCAAATTATTTTTCCCTGTGAGTTCTCTTTATACTCTTTCAGAGAAGTCCTTTAATGAACACAAGACTTTAATTTTTACCAAGTCTCTTGTATATAGTTTCTTTTCTTTTTTTTTTTGTATATTTTGTTCTGTTTGGTATTCTACTTATGTCTTTATTAAGAACTCTAGAGGTCTTTTTTACTGGTGATCTTTATAGTTTTATGTTTTATATTTAGGTCTCTGATTCATCTAGAGTTGGTTTTTGTATGTGTTGAGAAATATGAATTATGTTTTATATTCCAATTTTTTCCCCAATTTTGCCAGCACCATTTGTTAAAGAGACTATCTGTCTCCCATTAAATGAGTGTTGAGGGCTGAGCCCCGGTGGCGTGGTGGTTGTTCGTGGGGCTGCAGCCCACTGGGATGAAGGATCAATTCCAGCTCCATGGAGCAAAGACTGGGCCTCCTACTCCCACCACCAGAGAGCAGTGATGCCCAAAAAACAAAACAAAAAATTAGTGTTGACCCTTTGTCAAATATCAACTGTCCATAAATAGGTAAAATTTACAGATCCTTGATTCTACTACCTTAGTTTATGTGTTTGCAATGGTAGCTGTTTTGACTACCTTGGCTATATAGTGGATTCTGATATTAAGCATTCTTATGCTTCCTTCTTCTTCATTGGGAACTCTGGTGGCGTAGTGGTTACGTGTTGATCTGCTAATTACAGGATCAACAGTTCAGAACCACCAGCCACTCCTTGGGAGAAAGATGAGACTTTCTACTCTTGTAAAGCATCACAGCCTCAGAAACCCATAGGGGCAGGTCTACACTGCCAGTAGGAATTGTCTGGATAGCAGTGAGCTTTTCCTCTTTAGCAATACTTTATTTGGGCTGAGCCCTGGTGGTGTAGTGGTTGTGTGCGGGACTGCAGCCCACAGGGTTGACGGTTCAGATCCAGCAGCAGCTCCCCAGGAGCAGAGCTGGGCTTCTTACTCCCACCAGAGCAGTGATGCCACACAAAACAACAAACAAACAAAAAAGTTGATAACAATACTTTATTTATCTGGGATTGCTTTCCATGCCATATAAAGTTGGAGATTATTGTTCAATTTGTTAACTGTTGAAGTTTGATTGGGATGGCATTATACCTATAAATCACTTTGTATAGTATTAACATTTTCACAATTTAAAATTTTCCTATCCACGAGCATGTATATTTTTCCAATTATATCTGGTTTTTTGGAGTGACACTTTGTTGTTTTCTTTGTATAGCTGTTTATGTTCCTGGTTAGATTTATTCCTAAGCATTTTCTCTATGGTGGAACTATTGTAAATGATACTGTTTTATTTCCTTTTTGAGGTTTCTTTATTGGTGTGGCAGATGGCAGCTGATTTTTGTATGTTGATCTTGCACATTTCTATTTTGCTGAATTTTATTAGTTCCAGTAGCCTTCTTGTGGAATCTTTGGATCTTTATGTATATGTGAGGCCATATTATCTGTGAATAGAGATAGTTTTACTTCATCTTCACCAACTTGAATGCCCTGCATTTTCTCTTTGTGCCTTACTCTCCAGCTGTCACTTTCGGTGGAATGTTGAATGAGTGGTAATAAAGCAGCACCTCCTGGGCTTCTTCCCATTCTCAAGGGAAATGTTTTCAGTCTCTGTTGAGAATAAAGTTTGTTGTTGGCTTTTTATAAAGGCTCACTAGTATACTGAGGCATTCCCATCTCTTTTTATTTTTCTGGGCTTTTATCGAGAGTGAATGTCAAACTTCTGCATCAACTGAGATGATCATACGATTCTTTGTTCTACACTCATAGCAGATTACATTGATTAATTGTCTAATGAGCCATTCTTTCATATCTGCCTGAATCCCACTTGGTTGCGATGTCTGTTTTGTGCTGCTTTTGATATGCTATTATGTTGATTATGACCTTTAGATCTTCTGTATCTGTGTTGCTTTTCTTCTTAGTTATTCTGTCCTTCATCAAAACTGTGTGGAATTCTCATACTATTATTCTGGGACTATTGATTTCTCTTTTAAATGCTGCTACAGTTTGTTTTATGGTTTTTTGGAGTCCTATCAGTAGGTATATATATTTATTATAGTCATGACCTCTTGGTAGATTAACCCTTTAATCATTATATAATATACTTCCTTATGTTTCATGGTAGATTTTGCCTTAAATTCTGTTTTACCAGAAATTCATATTGCCATTCCTACTCTTCTTTGGCTGTTTGCTAGGTGCATGTTTTCCTCCTCTCTTCCCTTCTAGCTTATTTGTACATTCGTATCTAAGGTGTAGACAGCATTTGAGCATGTTTTGTTTTGCTTTGCTTTTTGTTGGTTGTTTCAAAATCCATCTTGCCACTTTCTGTTTCTTTACAACAATATTTAAGCCGTTTACATTCAGTGTGTGAGTCTTAGGAGATAAGAGTTTAATGCTCTCTTTGATCATGTTCCTCTCCTATCTCCCTGCCTTTTAGGAGTTGACAGTGTCTTTGTTCAGTTTAATTTCCAGAACGGAGTTCTTTTTTGTTGTGGATTTTCTCTTCATTTTGCTGGTTTTGATTTTGTGTGTTTGTGTAGATGGTTGTTGTTGTTGTTGTTTTTGTTTGTTTGTTTTTTTGGGCATCACTGCTCTCTGGTGGTGGGAGTAGGAGGCTCAGCCCCACTGCTGGAATTGAACCTCCGTCCCAGTGGGCCGCAGTCCCGCGCACAACCACTACGCCACCGGGGCTCAGCCCTGTTGTTTTTATTTTTAACTTTTTATTATGAATTGAGTGAAGGTTTACAGAGTAGATTAGTTTTCTGTTTTATAAGTCATACACATTTGTCTAATGACCTTGGTTGTAATCCCCACAATACAACATCTCCCTTGTTGCTCCAATGGAATTTACTGAATGGCGGCAAATTTTGTGTTTGTTTTTTTTTTTTGGTGGGGCATCACTGCTCTCTGGTGGTGGGAGTAGGAGAGGCAAATTTTGTGTTTGGATGACAAATGAGATTGAGCTTCTTTTATTATATCTACTGGTCATTCAAATATCCTTTTAGCAGTTGCTTAGTTAAGTTTCTTGTCTATTTAGCTATTGAATTATTATCAGTTTCTTATTAATTTTTTTGTTTTTTTTTTGTTTTTGGTTTTGGGGGGGGGCATCACTGCCTCTGGTGGTCGTGGGAGCTACCCAGTGCCGCTCCTGAGAGCCGCCGCTAGATTTGAACTGCCAAGCCGAGGGCCGTAGTCCCGCACTCAACCACTTATGCCACCGGGGCTCAGCCCAATTTTTTTCAATGATTTTATTGGGTGCTCTTACAGCGCTTATAACATTCCATACATCATTTGTATCAAGCATATTTGTACACATGTTGCCATCTTCATTTCCAAATATTTTCTACTTGAGTCCTTGGTATAAACTTCTCTTTCCCCCTTCTTTTTTTTTTTAAATAAATCATTTTATTGGGGGCTCATACAACTCCCATCATGATCAATACATACATCAATTGTATGCAGACCATATTTGCACACTTGTTGCCATCATCACTCTCAAAATATCCTCCCTACACTTATGCCCCCAGTACCAGCTCCCCATATTTCCCCTCCCTCCCCCCTCCCTGTCTCCACTGTTCTTATTAATTTTTAAGGACTTCTTGTTTATTCTCATTATGAATCCTTTGTCAATTATATGTATTGCAAATTTTTCCTCCCTTTTCCTTTCTTTTTTAAATTTTTTATTTTTCATCTTATTTTATTATTAAATAAACTGAAAACTTATTTATAAAATATAATACAAAATTTGTGTATGATTTTAGTAAGTGTGAAATTGAACAAAACAGGGGTTTTTTTTGGTGATATAAAGATGAACTTTGCATTTGATGCAGGAAAATACTGGTTCAATCTTGCTGTTTACATTTTTACGTCTTCCTCTGTGACCTCAGGGTAATGGTGAAGACCATCCAAACAGATATCTTACTCTGGGCCTTTTTTATTTTCTTTATCAAAGTTTGCACCTGCAAATTGCTACTTTAAACTCATGGCAGAAAAATTAGTTTGAGAGAAAAGTTTTTGATGCAAAAACCAGGAGCCTAGGGCTGAGCCCCGGTGGCGTAGTGGTTGTGTGTGGGGCTGCGGCCCACTGGGACAGAGGTTCAATTTCAGCAGTGGGGCTGGGCCTCCTACTCCCACCACCGGAGAGCAGTGATGTTCCCCCCCCCCAAAAAAAAAAAAAAAAAAAAAAAAAAACAGGAGCCTAAAAGCCCCAACACATAAATCTTTTTTCTGTTGTTGTTGTTGTTTTGGGCATCACTGCCCCTGGTGGTGGGAGTAGGAGGCCCAGCCTTTGCTCCGTGGAGCTGAAATTGAACCTCCATCCCAGTGGGCTGCAATCCCGCGCACAACCACTACGCCACCAGGGCTCAGCCCCCCAACACATAAATCTTATAAGCACTACTCTTGAAAGAAAAATCTCTGAGCTAGGAATTTTTATTTACAGGTCTAGAAGAAATTTAACATTTTCATGCTTCAAGGAAGAACAAAGAAGTCATATATAAAGCAAATAACTTGGATTTCAAGGAGTTTAAGAGCTGAGTGAAGTGCGCCTCAATTTCAGCCCCACACCTGCTGCTGTGAGTAGGAATGTCTGACATGGTTATGTATATTAGGCAAAGAAGAAGAAGGAGCACAGTTTACTGGATGCAGACTTCAAGTCAGGGCTGTTACCAAGAAGGAGTCCAGTGACCCCACAAGACACATTGTTGTGAATCTGATTCTAACTCACAGACCCGATAGGACAGAGTTGAACTGTTTCACTGGGTACTGAAAGCTGTGGTTTTTACAGGAACAGATAGCCACACCTTCGTCCATTGGTTTGAACTGACTACTTTTGGGTTAGCAGCTGAGTGCTGAGCTCCCAGACTAGTAGGATGTCTCACTCCATGATGAGAGAGACAAAAAAATGAAAGCCGATTTAGAAACCAGAGATGCCAGAGACCCCACTAGAGTAGATTCAAGATTCTTCACTTAACAGGAAACCCACATAGTTCTGCCATCTTCTCTGACACTGTACTAGAAAAGAGAAATAGAAGAAGAATATCAAAACACCTGAGAGTTTGCTTGCAGGAGTAATTTTGTTATTTAAATAGACCAAAAAAGGGGCTGAGCCCCGGTGGTGTAGTGGTTGTGCACGGCACTGCGGCCCACTGGGATGGAGGTTCAATTCCAGCTCCACAGAAGCAGAGGCTGGACCTCCTAATCCCAACACCAGAGGGCAGTGATGCCTAAAAAAAAACTTTTAAAAATAATAAAATAAATAGACCAAAAAAGATGGAGTCTTTATTAATTGCCAAGTTGAAACTACCAACCAGTCAACCAGTAGGAGCAGGTTGGTGAAGTGCTGACCCATTAGCTCGCAACTAACTGTCAGGCCTAATCTAGAACAGTTAGTTCTTATGTTGTGGCCCTGCTTGACACTTGCCCTCATAAAAGGAACACTGGAGACATGGGTGCTATAGCCAAGTGTGGTGAAGAAATGAGAGGGTGCCTGGCTATCAAGAAAAAAATAGCATCTGGCGTCCTAAAGGCTTATTTGAAACTCAGCAGCCAGGTAACCGCCACATCTCTGGGCTGAATTGCTGTTTTTAGTGCCTGGAGCTCCAGGATGGGCCTTAGAACCCTGACCTTCCTGCAGCTATGCTGCCTGTCGATTAAGCTCTGCTGGGATGGGGTTGGGGGAGTGGTCCCCAGGACAGCTGTCCAGGACAACATGGCTCCCTTTTGTGTGTGTGTGGGGGGGGGGGGGGCGTCACTGCCCTGGTGGAAGTAGGAAGCATGGCTCCCTATTTTGAAGCCTTGTGTGAGTCCTTGAGTGGACCTGGACCTGCTCAGTAAAATGAAGAGAGCAAATGAAGAAGAGGTGAAACCTTTGGAGGATAAGCTGGGAATTGCAGAGAAGAATCTTGGGGAGAGGGAAAGCCCGGATGCAATGGTGACGGAAGCTCAGGACCTCAGCAGGACCAGCGACAAGGAAGTAGCTCAGAGGGCCACTGGGTCACTGACTGGTTAGTGTGTATGATCTCTACAGGATTGGCCAATGTGACAGATAATGATGTCAACACCCGAAACACAAAAAAGGCGACAAGCTTCATAGAGAAAGGAGGAGACTGTACCAGGAGAAACCACCTAAAGGTAGAAACCAAAACCCACAGCCATCAAGTCCGTGCTAACTCACAGTCAGCCGCTGCGGGTTTCCAGAACTGTAACCGTTGACGGGAATACAAAGCCTGGTCTTGCTCCCCTGGGGCTGCTGGTGCGGACCCTGCTGATGACAACACAAAGGTAACTACTGTGCCACCAGGGCTCCCGGTACCCAAAAGGATACTGAGGCCTTCACTGTGATGACTTCAAACGGGCCGCTGAGCTTTCTTGACACGGCTTCAACATGTATCCTACGAGTTTTTAGATTATAAGACCTTTGTGATTTACACTGTCTGTATCAGCATGATTTCCTTAGAAAGATCTCAGGAAAAAGGTTATTAAAGGAACAGAAATGCTTGCAGTGTTGCATAGTCTTGTAGAGGTTTAGCAATATCTGTTTTCTCTCAATGAATGCCATTACTCAGTTTTCTTCCAGTCCTTCACGACAGTAGAGCAAGAAATGAAAAAATACTGACTCTTTGTTTCTCATTATGGGTACTACGTAAGAGACGAGACTCCATGCCTACAGCCAGTTGCTGGAATCTTGTAGATCATTAACACTTGGCTATCAGGCAGAACCCTTTGTTGTTAGTGTGAAATTCATTCATCAGGATTGGCAGTACCAAGAAATGATCAAGAAAGGAGCTCTATTTAATAGTTCCAAAACTGTCCAGAATCATCAATATGGAAAAACATGTAAACAAATTATTTCCTTTAGAGATCATTATTTGGAATTTTTACAGCTTCACTATGAGCCCTACTCAACTGTATAAAATATTACATTATTGTTTCAAAACAACAGCAAGCAGTCATATAAGTGGGATGTCAGGTGGAAGGAGCACACCAACCTATGTGTTCCAAGGATTGTAAATAATAAAATCCAAAATCACAGGAGGGGATTGTGGTAGTGTGTTAGTCAAGGTAGACTAGAGGAACAAATTTCATAGACACGGATATGGATATAAGGAAAAGGTTTATATATAAAAGAGAAATAGGACATTAAGAAAGCATCCCAATCCAGTCTAGTAAAAGTCATAAGTCCGATATTTACCCATATGCCCAAAATCAGGCTATAAAGTCTCCTTCTGATTCACGAAGTCACAGGTCAGTGGGTACAGAATCCGGGTGCTGGCAGGGGTCTCTACATGGCTCCTCGCTTCCAGGGCTCAGGGTCCACCAACAGCAGAAGCAACTCATCGCTGGCAGAGGTCTCCATGTGGCTGCCCCAGCTTCAGAGGTCTGGCTCCATCAGGGCAAAGCCGTGTGGTCTCTCTGCCGGCTCCTCCAGCTTCTCGGAAACTGCCATCTTGTCTGAGACTAACTCCCAACAACTGGGGAGATAGCTTCTCATCTTGACGAGGGAAATATCGTGAGATTTCCCAGAAGTCTCAGGAGAAAGCCATGTCCACACAGAGACCTCATTGGCTACTCAATGGCTATCTCCAGATTAACAGGGTAGACTCCACCCCTACATTTCAATCATAAAATTAACATAAGTAGATGACTGCCACAGGTAGAGCTTAAATTCTGAACACTTGGTTTGCAGAATGCTGTGGATAACAAAGTCTCAAATCCACTTGCAGCATCCCCACATGGATTGAACCTTCAGATCATTGATAGTTTAAATTCAACATCTTACTCTTTGTTTTCATTTCGGACCCATTTATGACTTGCTCTACTTTTCATTATTTTTATTTTTTTTTTGGGGGGGGGGCATCACTGCCCTCAGGTGGTGGGAGTAGGAGGCCCAGCCTTTGCTCCGTGGAGCTGGAATTGAACCTCCATCCCAGTGGACCACAGTCCCGCGCACCACTACGCCACTGGGGCTCAGCCCGTCTTTTCATTATTTTCTGCTTTCTTTTAGATCGAGTTTTTCTGTGTTTTATTTTGTTGTCGTGGTGTGTGGGAACAGGTCTGTCACTCAGGAAAGTGAAAGCGACGGAGCCACCAACACAGACTCTGGAGACCAGGCTTAATGATGCAGGTCTAATTTTACTGTAGCTTTTGCAAGACTTATTTAGGTTTTATTGACCAATATGACCTGTTGGTCAATCATATTGACCAATATGTCCTGGTTTCCAAACATATCCTTATATGGTCATGGGTTTGTAGCATTAAAAACAATTGGCCCCTCACCCTGGTGCTCCCTCAATGCAAGAACGCTTTGTTCTATGAATCTGGCATTCCTCGAGGCTCAATGGCCCAACACGATCACTGAAGTAAAATGGGTGCACAAACAAACGTGAAGAAGAAAGCTGAAGGTGCCCAGCCATCAAAGGATATATCAAGTGTCTTGAAAGCCTGAAGATAAACATTAGACCATTTACCTGAGAAGAGACCACAGCCACACAGAAGAAGCACAACAGCCAGCATGGTCAGATGGTGGTGAAAGTGGTAAAAGGTCTAGGCAATAGACATCAAATGGGGCGGAAAAAAACAAA
>PVJH01025565.1:0-31293 GCA_004026705.1 Nesogale talazaci
TTTGTCCTGGCCCATTCCAGCCTGTTGGATCAAGAAAAGCCACTCCAGACTGCACAGCACAAAGCCTGTACCCAAGGCATTCAAAAACGCTACTGCTAATGGTCAGCTTGTTTATTGAAAGAATCAGACTCCCGCCAACCTTGTACATAAGCCATTAGTTTCGTATTAGCAGACATGGCTTTGAGGTGCATCCATGTTTCCAAACTTCTCTCTCTCTCTCTCTCTCTCTCAAATCATTTTATCGGGAGCTCTTACAGATATAACAATCCATAATTCAATTAGATCAAGCATAATTGTACAATTGCTGCCACCAGCAGTTTCAAAACATTTTCTTTCTTCTTAAACTCTCTGGTATCAGCTCCTCTTTATCCCCTCCCTCCCCATCTCACCCCCTATCATTCATTCCCCTCAAGTGGGTCTAAACAGTCATCATTGCTATCAGCTCCCTCTGTCCCCGTGGCTACCTCCTACCCCTCTTCCCGTACCCTCAGAGAATCAATACTCCCAGTGACTATTTCTGAAGGGTTCATTTCATGCATCAAATGATCCTACAGATGAACCTATGCAGGTCTGACAAGATTAATGAGGCAAAACAATGACCTTAAGGGGAAGGGGAAGAACTATGACAGATCAAGAGGGTAGTTATATCTCTCATCAGTGCTATGCCACACCCTAGAAATATCATCCTTTCCACACAGCCCTTCTACGAGGAAGGGTGGATTGTGGGGTTCCACTTTGTCCACATTCCTTCACATCAGTTTTATTACTTGCTTTTGAATTACTGATACCTCTTCCCATCTACACCTCAGGATGACACCGGCTGATGTGCTTCTTCCATTCGAAGTTTTTCGCTTCGTGGTAGATTACCGCTTGTTTAACTTCAAGTCTTTCAGACCCCAGACGCTATATCTTTCAGTAGCCAGGCACCATCAGCTTTCTTCACATTTGCTTGTGCAGCCATTTGGCTTCCGTGATCATGTAGGGAAGGTGAGTCTCATACATTACCACATTACTAGATGGCCACATTATTACAACAAACTGATCTTATACTGAGGTATGATTCAAGTAGAAGCCCAAAGTCCATCTGCTTCCTTGTTGTATTTACATATGTGTATGTATACATATGTGCACACAGATGCACCTATCTTTAGATATTTACATATATGCATATCTGTATTTATACCTATATAATTTTTACTTTCTTATTCATTTCCTTTTTCTTTCCTCCTGCCCCATATCATGTTTACCCATCGTTCACCTCTCAGTAATTCCTTTCAGATACAAAATTAATCAAACATGACCAGGAATGCTCCATCCTCCTCAATGCCAATTACAGATTCCTTGCTAGTCCCCTGCCCCTATAGTTACTGACTCACCACTCCCCTCCCCTCACCACCTCCTCCATACCCATGTCCCCAAACCCCACTCCAATCTTCAGTCCATTGCTGTCCCCTTTTGCTTACCCTGCCTATCTTATATAGATAGACACCAAAAGAGAAAAAGAGAAATACATTGTGTTAGTCCGGATAGACGAGAGAAACAAATCCATAGACACACATATGTATATAAGGGAAAGGTTTATATACATGAGCAATTGAACATTGAGAAAAACATCCCAACCCAGTCCAGGACAAGGACATAAATCTGATAGTAGCCCATATACCTGATTGCAATCTATCAAGTCCGCTTTAGATTCACGAAACACATGCAATGACACCAAGATAAGCACAGGCCAGTGGGTGCAGAGTCTTGTGTATCCAGTGATGGTAGAAGCATCTCAGCACTGGCAGGGGTCTCCCCGTGGCTCCTCCAGTTTCCAGGGCACAGGGTCTCTCAGCATGGTGCCATGTGTTTTGTCAGCTGCAATGTCTCCCAGGGAGTCAGTCTGGCGTCTTGTCAGGAGAGTGTCTCCAAGGGACTGAGGACTAAGTCTCTCACCTCCCAGGGGGAAATATAGTCTGATTTCCCAGAATTTTCAGGAGAAACCATGCCCACACAGAGGTCTCATAGACTATCTCCAGATTGACATGCTAGACTCCACACCTACACTCTTAATCCTCAAATTGACACCAAATTGGGTGGCTGTTTGTTTTTGAGGGTTTTGTGTGTGTGTGTGTGTGTGTGGCATCATTGCCCTGGTGGGAGCAAAAATAGTCTTCTCTTTTTTATAAGAACCCACTCAGAAGGGATTCTGGTTAGGACTCATCAAACTATAGAATGATCTCATAGACCCAACAAAGGAAGATCCCTGTTCCCAAACTAGGCCACATCCACAGTTACAAGGATTCAGATTTCAGCATTTATTTATGTAGCTATCTATTTTGGAGTTGGGGACACAATTTCATCCATAGCTATCACCAAGGCTTCCTAAAAAATGAAACCATTTGTCTTATTAAAGTGAAAGCACATAGTACATTAACCCTCTTTGACCAAAGTCTATGAGACGTCTCATTTCAAATAAGCAAGTTAAGGACCCCAATAAGATTTGTTCCATAAAAAAAAAATCTATGCTGATCTTCTGATATCATAATGCTCATTTTGATGGCATACTCCAAAGAATGTTTCAATTATGGTAATTTCAATGGCTTCCGTTCCTAAAGAAACTCCTCTGTGTCTCTCAGGGAGAATAAATACATCACATTTCTTTAAAATATGTACATCTGGCAACTCAAAAGGGTACCATCTGGTTCACATAATCTCTTCAGGAAGTTTCTGAGAAGCCTACCCTACATATGATCCACTTAGGCTCCACCGCTGCTATACAAATTGTCTCAGGTTCACTGAAGCTAGCATGGGTCACAGTTCTTTCAAGGAGATACAAAGATCAATCACAGTTCACAAATTAAAATAGACATATTCCATCAAAGTCAGGCCAGAGAGGAAAGGTAAATGTGAAACTGAGATCACCTTTCCAGAAGCGTGCTTGAGCTCTGGGCAAAATTAGTAGAGAGCTGGCAAGGAAAGCAGACTGGGACACTCACTCAAAACGCGGGAACGGAGACAGTGAAATGAAGTCTGAATCATTAACGCTGGAGGGAACGATGACGGGGTGGAATGAGCCCGGCCGGAGGAGCGGTGCTGTTTCCCACATGAGAAATGAGAATGGGATGCACCGCCAAACATCAGCCGCCCTGAAAGCAGACTGCACTTCTTGAGTTCCCCAGCTCTTCATTCAAGCAAAGAGTGCAGCCACCCTTGTTCCCCACGATGTTAGCATGTGATGAAGAGCCAGGGAATGGCAGGGGAAGCGCTAGCACAGAAAGCCACAGTGCTGGCATCTACAAAGTAAGGATATATTCCAGAATAAAGCTTTACGACGCTAACCAGTCATCAAATTATTGGTAGCTTTCCAGAAAACAAACAACTTGTATCTTCGGACAAAGCTTTTCCCCCCCTTAAGTATTTTGTATAAGACTTCAGGGCATGTGCATACCACCATACACAAATCCCCCAAACTGATCCCCTCAGAGGGTGGAATGGGAGGGTACTGGTGGTTCTATAGCAGAAATTTTGCTTTCCCTCTCAGAAATCCAGGGTGATTCCCACCCAGCATACCTCCTGCACCAGCGCCACCTATCTGTCCATGAAAGTTCGCAGGTTGTGTTTGCGATGAGGAGCAAGGAGCCCTGGTACTATGGGGTTATTCATTGGGCAGTTAACCACAAAGTCAGAAGTTCAAAAAATACCAGCAGCATCACAGGAGAAAGAGGAGGCTATCTACTCCTAAAAAGTTACCGCCTTGGAAACCCACAGAGGCAGTTCTGCCCTGTCCCACAGGGTCCCAGTGAGGCGGCATTGGCTCAGGGGCAGTGAGCTTTGTGAGTCTATAATGCTGAACAAGTCCAGCCTCTGACGGCATGGTGATCTCCTGGCAATCGGGCCAAAGAAAACACTATGGATCAAAGCAGCCTGGTCCAATGTCATCGCATCAGGATGGTCCAGGAGCAGGCAGAGACCTTCAATGCGTTGGAGGTTAATTTGACAGCTACAGAGTTAAAAGCAGGAGTGGCAAGCTTTTTCTGGAAGGGTCAGAGAGCAAATATGTGAGGCTTTGGGAGCCATACTGTCTCTCATCATGACTATGAAAGTCTGCTGTTGGAGGGCAAAAGCAGCTGCCTAAGACACAAACAGAAATGAATGGGCATGGCTGTGTAAGACTACTGAATTCCACTTGATTAGCATGTCTCATGAAATTCTGTCTTTCTTTTGATTCTTTTTTCAATCATCCATAGATTAAAAACCATTCAGAGCCCACAGAAGATACAAAAAGCAGGTGGCAAGCCCAATTTGAGCCAACGACCATGATATGCAACCCCATTGTTAGAATCTTCCATGCAGTAGTCTAAAGAGGCAACATGTGACTCAAGTGAGAAATGCAAGCACTTTGAGTTTATGTAAGAATTCAAGGTCATAAAGAAGCTGGAAGAATAACAGCAGTCATGGTGCCTGGTAAAAACCAGTTGCCATGACAAGAACTCTGCCTGAGGGCAAGTCCATGTGTGTCAGAATTGAATTGAGCTTCATGGGTTTTTCAGAAGTTGATCACCAGGCCTTTCTTCTCTGGCATCTGTGTGGATTAGAACCTCCAATCTTGCCATTAGCAGCCAAGTGCATTTACCATTCGCGCCACCCAGAGAGAGGCTTTTACTTAGTTCCCTTCTCTGTAAAAAGGGGGATAAGGGGAATCCTTGATGGTCTTGTGAGGATGATCTGAGATCCTGCCTCTAGACATCATTTGATAGCACCTCTGCAGAATTGAAGTTAGCGGGTATTATGATCAAAACACATATAGCAATTAATTGGCTACCTGTAATACATTTTTCCTGCATATTAAAACAAAAATTTTTAGAACTCTTCAACCTCCATGGATAAAAGGCCAAATTCAAAATCAGGTAGATGTCAAAGTCAAAAGCAACAGTGCAATGAAAGAAAAAAATAACACTTTAGTGCAAAGCTACTGCTGTTCAAATACTAGCTGTTCAGAAACCTCAGATCGCTATAGATTCATGAGTTTTAAATTATGACAAAATAATACACACAGCAATTCTTCATCCATTCAACAAGTACTCCTGAACATTTCTGTGTGAGAAACACCTTGTAGTATCTAACAGGAAAACCCAAGAAACACTAACCAAAATAATATCAGCACAGAGAATCTGGACTGGTGAGTACACCCAGGCCACGGGCAGCAGTGAAGTGAGAGGAGGGAAGAAGGAAGAGCACAAGGTAGCATTTATTCTGCATGAGCGGAAGGTCACCAGCTGAAGATAAGAAGGGCAAGTCAGGCAGGAGTAAAAGCGCAGGCAAAACAATGCATGAACAATTGGTACTGGAAGATGAGGGGGTGGGGTGCCAGGAAAAGAGTGTTCAAAGGAGATGAGGCACCAAGAAAAGGTTCCACACACCACATTAAAGAATTTAGGGTCTATTCTTATAGAACCCTAGTGATGCAGTGATATTAAATGCCTTCTTGGTAACTGTTTTAGTCTGGATTGACCAGAGAAACAAATCCAGGGACACTTACATGTGTATAAAAGAGAGTTTTATATCAAAGAGAAATTGTAAATTGAGAAAATATCCCAGCCCAGTCCAGATCAAGTCCATGAGTCTGATATTAGCCTATCTGGACAATACTAGTCCATAAATTCTTCTTCAGACTCATAACCACTCACGATGATGCTGAATGCAGGAAGATCACAGGCCAGTGGGTGAAAAGTCTTGTGGATCCAGTGGTGGTGGAAGCATCTCAGGCCTGATGTGGGTCTCCATGTGACTCCTCCAGCTCTTCAAGTGTGGCTCTTCAACAGAAAGGTGAAACAGAGAGAGAGAGAGAGAGACAGAGAGAGAGAGAGAGAGAGAGACAGAGAGAGAGACTCACAGGGCTCAACAAGTCTACATGGCTTGTTAAAAGGAAAATCAAAGCAGAGAGAAGAAGTTCCCAGAATTCTCATGAGAAGGCCACACCTACCAGGAGGCATCAGTCTGTGACCTGATGAACAGGTCAGACTCCATTCCTTCACTCTAAATACCTCAAATTGACACAAGATTATATAACTACCATAGTAACCAAAGGTTAGTGGTTTCAAGCCAGTCAGTAGCTCCACGCCAGAGAAAGATCTGGTGGTCTACTCTCACAGAACAGCACAGAGGTGAGGAAAGACAGTGAAGTGAGCCTATGGTCCTATTTACTCCACCCAGCAATTAACTCCCTGAGCAACACATGAAGACAAGTGCAGGCCGAGATCTCGGAACTCCAGGCAGCAGCTGAGATGCTGGGGTGGTGGGTGAGTCTAGAAGCAGGAGGAGAGGAGGAAGGTAGTCATCCCAGAAGCCAGGTTATCCATTTATCCCATGCAATCCCATTGGGAGCGGTTACTCATTGCAGTCATTTGGGAATGGGCCTAGAAACATAGAAACAAGCACGGAACCCAGAAAAGAAGCTAAGCTGAGGAAGTTCTAGCCCACTTTTTGCAAGGTAGTGTTAATTAACTCTGGGAGGTATGAGCTCCACAGTGGGAAAGGGGGAACCATGGAGCTGCACGAGAATACCGCTGAAGCGAGCTGAAGCCCATAACAAATGAGCACTGGAACAAGGAGCATCTGCTAAAGCAGCAGGGTAAGAGGAGTACTTCAGACTGACACAGACAAAGAAAACAGCCCATAGCAGGAGACTGTGGGCGTGTTTGCACAGGGCGCTGGTGAGAGAAAGACAGAGTCCCACGGCGCCAGCACCAAAAAACTGGAGACCTACCACTTATGCAAGCATATCCACACAACTACAACCCCCTTATCACACATGCACACTGAATGTCAGAGTCCAAGCATTCAGAACTCGAAGGCCGACACTGAAAAAAAAAGGTACCAGCCCTGCTGCCATTGGGTCACTGTGACTCAGCGTCCCTGTAGACTGAGAGAAGATGTCCTGTGCTGTGCATCTTTCTGCTGTGGAGCAGCCAGTGGTAAGGGTCGCTAAGGCCCTGGCCTTTTAGTTCGTGGCTGGGCTTTTGGTCACAATTACACCAGGGAGCATAATCAGAGGATTTTCCCACAATAAGCAGAATGCATAATTGGACAAGATTTTTCTTCGAGAGATAACAAAATGGGCCAAGTCAGGAAAGATCCAGTAAAACACAAAAATCATGAGAAGGCACAATTAAGAAGCAAAGCATGAAGAAAAATGTTTGCGATGGAAACCAGAAGAATGCAAAGAATTGATCACTTTCAGATCGTGGTGCTAAATACATTTAAAGAAAGGAAAAATAAGAGAACAAAATTAAAAAGCAACACTGAGGAGGATATAGAGATTCCAGTGGTGTTAGAGCAACAGCAAGCTGGCTGAGAGGAATCACTAAGAGGCAGAAGAAGGGGGAGCATGATGGTGGAGCAAGAGGAAGGGAAAGGGAAACAGGAAAGATCTAGGAAACAAAGTTATGGATAGAGGTATAGACATAGGTGTGCACTTATGTAAATATATTAATTCCTAAAAATAGAGGTATTAGCCCATGTACATATATTTATATGGCAATACACTGAGGAAATGGACAGACTTTGGGTCTCTGCTCAAGCCCTCCCCCAATGCAAGAACACTTTGTTCTAACAGTTTGGCATTCTGTGATGCTCACCCTTCCAACACAATCATCGAAGACAAAATGGATGCACAAGCAAATGTGGAGAAGAAAGCTGATGGGACCCAGATATCAAAGGATATAGTGCCTGGGATGTTAAAGTCTTGAAGTTAAACAAGCAGCCATCTAGCAGAGAAGCAATAAGCCCACATGGAAGGACACCAGTCTGTGTGATCATGAAGTGTCAAATCGGCTAACAGGCACCCAAAGCAAACAAGCATAAAACATATTGTTGAGAGTGAGGGGGGTCAGAATACAGACCCAAAACCAATCTGTAGACAGTGGGGCATCCTTCACAGAAGGGTCACAAGGAAAGGTCAACCAGGGTTCAGTATAGCACCAATGAAACACACAATACTCCTCTGGTTCTTTGATGCTTCCTCACTATCATGACTCCTGTCCTGCCTTTCAGTTCTGGTTACACTAGAGCATGTACATTGGGACAGATAAGAGCTCACAGCACAGAAAGGCCAGGACAGATAAACCCCTCAGGACCATTAATGAGAGTAGCAATACCCGGAGGGGAAAGGGAAGGTGGGGGGAGAAAGGAGGAACCAATCAAAATGATCAACATAAAACCACCACCGCCACCACCTAGGGAACAAACAACAAAAAGTGGGTGAAGGGAGACAGCAGTAAAAGACATGTGTGGTGGTCATATGCTTATGTTTTGTGTTTTTTTTCTAGTCCCCATATGCTTATGTTAATTTCATGATTGAGATGTAGGGGTGGAGTCTAGCCTGTTAATCTGAAGATAGCCATTGAGGAGCCAATGAGGCCTCCGTGTGGGCATAGCTTTCTCCTGATTCATCTGGGAAATCTCGTGATATTTCCCTTGTGGAGATGAGAAGCTATCTCCCCAGTTGTTGGGAGTTAGTCTCAGAGACAATGAACTACGGAGAAGACAAGATGGCAGCATCCGAGGAGCTGGACAAGGTGAAGGAGAAGCCACACGGCCTTGCCCTGATGGAGCCAAACCTCTGAAGCTGGAGAAGCCACGTGGAGAGCCCTCCCAGCGCTGAGTTGCTTCTCCCACCACTGAATGCTGTTGATGAACCCTGAGCCCTGGAAACGAGGAGCCCTGAAGAGACCCCTGCTGGTGCCGACTCTGCACCCACTGACCTGTGACTTTGTGAGTCAAAGGAAGACTTTATAGACTGATATCGGGCATATGGGTTAATATCGGATTTATGACGTTGAACTGGACTGGACTGGGATGCTTTCTCAATGTCCCATTCCTCTTGTATATAGACCATTTCCTTATATCCATATACAAGTCTATGTATTTGTTCCTCTAGTCTACCCGGACTAACACAACATGAAAAAAAACAATAATTTATGAATTATCAAAAGTTCAAGAGAGAGGAAGGGGCAAAAAATGAGTTGCTGATACCAAGGTCTCAAGTAGGATGAAGATATTTGATGGCAACATGTGTACAAATGTGCTTGACACAATGAATGGATGGATGAATTGTGACAAGAGCTATAGAAGCCCCCAATAAAATCAGTTTAAAAAATAGTTGTTAGAATAAAATAGTTTCAATTTTGCTTTCCTATTTGTATGAAAGGATTAAAGCACTCCCCTGGAGTTGACTCTGGCTGACAGTCATTCTATACAGGGCTTCTCAGGTTGCTAATCTATGCGGGAGCAGGCCACCTCATCGCTCTGATGGAGCAACTGGTAGATTTGAATTGCTTGCTTTGTGGTTAGTAGTCCAATTAAAGCTAATGGAACCCAATCTTCAGGATTCAGATGAAATAAAATGCTCATGATACCTTGAGCTTAAAAATAACCTACGCATTTAGCACACAATCTGTAAAGTTGTCCAAATTTATGGGTACACTGTACTACAGAAGAGTTTAGGAAAAATTAAAGAAAAGCTCACAACTCACAGAATCCAGGTCAGAGAAACCCCTCCGGCACAGAAATGGGAGTAGTGATACCAGAAGGGAAGGGGGGAAGGAAGGGGAGGAGGGGAGGAAAGGGAAACGATCGCAAAGATTGATGCATAAGTACACACACACACACACGCACAACAGAAGGATGAGCAACAAAAACGTGGGTGAAGGGAGACAGCAGTCGGTGTAAGATATGAACATAATAGTTTATAATTTATCAAGGGGTCACAAGGTTTGGGAGCAGGGAAGGGAAAAAAGAAGCTGATATTATGGGTTCAAATAGAAAGTAAATGTCTAAAAAACTATTATGGCAACATACGCACAAATATTCTTGATAGTATAATTGATGTATGGAGTGTTATAAGATCTGTAAGAGCCCCCAATAAAAATGATTTTAAGCACAGTTTAGAACATAAACTAGTGGAGAGATCAGGGATCAAATGGAGCAAAATGAAAACCTTAGCAAAGAAAATGAAACGCACACACACACAAAGAGAGAATTACTAAAACTGAAGAATAAGACATGAACTAGCAAACTGATGAGAAATACTCTACAGTTGAGTCAAACAGATAGCACAGTGAGTAGGTGAAGGAGGAGACAAAATGACTGAATGTATCAAATCTCAAGGAAAAAGAACAAAGTGACCCAAACAAAATTAAGAAACTTAACATTAGAATAATGAATCTAGAACACCATGAAAATAAATTTACATAAACAATTTTCCAAGAGATTATCAAATAGGAATCTCCAAACCTGAACAAGAAGTCAAACTTACAAATACAGGAGGCTACATGAGTCTCAACCAGAAGAGACACAGTCTTGAAATCTAGGAACAAGGGGGAATTTGAAAAAAAATGCAACATACACACACCAAGAGTTTTCTTAAGAATCGGACTGAGCCCTGGTGGCGTAGTGTTTGTGCGCGGGACTGCAACCCACTGGGATGGAGGTTCAATTCCAGCAGTAGGGCTAGGCCTCCTACTCCCACCACCAGAGGGCAGTGATGCCCCCCCCCAAAAAATAAAAAAGAATCAGTGCAGACTTCTCCACAGAAAGCCTACTAGGCCTGGCTGAGCCCTGGTGGCATAGTGGTTGTGTGTGTGTGTGTGTGTGGGACTGTGGCCTACAGGTTGACAGTTCAAATCCAGCATAACGGTTCAAATCCTGGACATAACTCTCCAGGAGCTTCCTATTCCCATGATGGCAGTGATGCCACACACAAAAAGAAAAGAAAGTCTAGAGGTCAGAAGACAATGAAGGGAACCCAAGCAAATAACAACCGAGAATTCTATACCCTGCCAAGTTCTCATTTAAAAAGGGAGGAAACATCAAGACTTCCCTAAGCAGAAGCTCTGGGAAATTGCCACTACCAGAGCACCTTTGCAAGTGTTGCTCAGGGGAGTGCTTTAAATGGAAAGGAAAAAGCATTAAGAAAAAAGTACAGGCTGAGACCCAATGACGTAATAGTTGTGCGCAGGACTGTGGCCCACTGGGATGGAGGTTCAATTCCAGCAGCGGTTTCACAGGAGCAAAAGCTGGGCCTCCTACTCCCACCACCAGAGGGCAGTGATACCCCCCAAAAAAATAAGTACAACGTAAATTTATCAAATATCTGTTGTCTGTTGACATAAGTGAAGACACACGAACAGAAATGAAGTAAGGAGATACCTATTTGTATGTTGAGTATTTGTTCAGAAGTTAAACATTGTTGTAACTGTAAACTATGTAACACAATGAATGTGGCAACCACTGAGAAATCACCAAGAAGAAACATTTAGAGAGAAAATGAAAGGTACCAGGAAGGTTCATCACAAGAAAACATCCAAATAAAAAGATATGAAACCCTCGAAAAATAAATAACAAAATGAGTGGAAGGGGCATTGCTTTAAATAATAACCTTAAATGTAAATGGCCTCAATGTCTCAAGAAAAAGTGTACAGAGTGGATGAGTGGATTTAAAAGCATAAACAGCAACAACATATATATAGTTGCTGTCTGCGATATACACACCTTACACACGAGGACATAAACAGACTGAAAATAAAATAGAAAAAAATTCCATGAAATCTATAAATAAAAATGAACAGGGATGGTCAAAATACTATTACACAACATAGATTTATGCAAAGCCCTATTACAAGGGTTAAAGAAAAATAAAAACACAATATAGCTGGGGACATAATCATACACATATCGGCCCAAACAGGAGCGTATCAACATACATGAAGCATACTGACCACCATGAAAGCAAAGATAGACTTTCCACAATAATAACTGAGGACTTCAATGATATGCAGAGCATCTAAAAGAAGACTGGACACTGATTATGTAATTAAAACCATTAGTCAGTTGGAACTAGCAGATAAATATAAGGGATATTCAAAAGGTTCATGGAAAAAAATGGAATAGAGATCATTAAATCTTTCACAAACTTTCTGATATGAAGTTAGTAATAAGTAATAGGATTGATAAGGGGAAAGCAATAAGTACATGAAAAGTAACCACTGTACAACTAAATAGTAATTTGGTGTTAGAATAAATTAAAAGTGATATGTGAGAATTCCTAGAATCAAACAAAAGTGAAAACACAACATATTACAATTTAAGGCATGCAGCAAATGCAGTACTTTGAGGGAAATTAAAAGCATTAAGTGTTTATTCTAAAAAGGAACCTTAAAAAATCATTAATTTAAATGAACAACTTGAACAAGTTGAAAAAAAAGAATCCAAAGGCTTTGAGGAAAATTCATTGAAAAAATGTAGAAAAAAATGAGATTTGAAATAGCAAGGTCATATAAAGCACTAACAAAATGAAGAAGCAATAAAATAAACAAAACTCCAGCTAACCTGACAAAAGAAGGAAAAAAATGTTTAATCAAAGTAAGAAAATTGGTGACATTACAACTAGTCCAATAGAAAGAAGCTAGAAATAACAAAGAATCAGAAAAATAAATACACGCACTCAAATTAAGTCAGTCTTGTGACCCTACAGAGGCAGTTCTCCCCTGCCCTACTGAGTCACCATGAGTCAGAATTGCCTTGTGGCTGTGACTTTGGTTGACTTTTTGCTTATCCATTACTAGTGGGACTCTTAAATATTACAACTTCCGTGGGAAAAGGGTTGGCACTTAAAAAACAGGAATCCCACTCCTAGAGACCTAAAAGTAACGACACTAACAGACTGACGAGGGGGTACCAACAAAAAAAATCAGGAAAAGTGTTTGTTGTATGCCTCTTCCCCCCTATGCAAGCAACTAGTTCTGTGGTATTACCTAGGAAGGTTCTCTCTGGTCACAGTGAATTTTTTTCAAAAAAACAGTTTCACTCAAACCTCATTTTTTGTGATGGCCGATTTAAGAGAATAGTGTATGACTGTGAAATTGTGTTTTCTGCTTGGGAAAAATGCCACCAAAACTGTTGTGACGTCGAACACAGCTTACAAGGACAGCGCTATGGGAAAAACTCAAGTGTATGGATGGTTTTCTCATTTCCAAAAAGGTGAAATATCTATTGATCACAAACCTCATTTGATGTCTGTCAAATTCCCAAACAGATGTAAATGTGGACACATGTATACACTTGTGGTCAAAGGTTGATATCAGATCATTGCGAGGATGAAAAAGTTATCTGGACGATCTGGAGCTCAGTTCAGTGAATTTTAATGGAAAATTTGGGAACGAGAAGGATCACTGTAAAATTTGTGTTTCAGGATTTTGGCTGACCAAGAAAAAAGAGCTTTGAGTGGAATGTGCCATGCTTTGAGAGAACAGCTTCAAAGCAACCCAGACTTTTTTTCAAGGTCACTACTGGTGAGGAAACATGGTACTATTCTTATGACCCTGAAAGCAAACATCAGTCAAGCCAGTGGAAGATGCCATCATCACCTCGCCCCAAAAATGCTCCTTAAAGTGAAATCAAATATCAAGACGATGCTTATTTGTATTTTTGATGTGAGGGGGATATTGCCTTTGGAGTTGGTTCCACCAGGTCGGACTGTTAATCAAGCTTTTTATTTAAAGGTTCTGAATAGACGGGATAACAGTGTGTGACCAAAAAAGGCCTGATGTGTGCCAGATGAGGGACTGGTTTTGCCACCATGACAATACAGCTGCTCACGGAGACATCTCAGTGCACCAATTTTGGGCAAAAAACAGCATGCCTCTCATTCCCCACGCACTTTACTCACCTGACCTCTTTCCTACAGACTTCTTTCTGTTTCTGCAAATGCAGAGGATCAAGAAAGATTCGCGATTTGATGATGTAGACGAGATGAAGAAAAAAATGAGAAAGGTGGTGTCAGCCATCCAAACAGATGAGTTTGAAAAATGTTTCCAAGAATGGAATCACAGATATGACAAATGTATTAAGTGTAATGGAGAGTATTTTGAGGATGATATGGTTGTTTGGGGGGGGATGTGCAATTAAACACAGAGAGTTGATAATTTTCCTGTTTGGTGGGGGTACCCCTTTGTGTGCACATCTGTGTTCACTGCTGCTTTATTCATAAGAGCAAACAGTTGCAAACAAGTAAAATGCCCGTCGGTGGGTGGATGCATAGGTACCCTGTGATGTATGCATACAAGTGAAAGCTACACACCATAGAGAATAATGGTGAGTTTTTGTAATGCTTTATAACATGGATGGACCTGGGGGCATATTGCTAGATGAAATAAGTCTGACAAACAAGGACAAATGTTGTATGACTCCTCTTTATAAGACAAGAATAGGTAGACGCAGACCAGTGGAGAAAGTACACTTTACCCAGAAACGAGTGGTTATTTGGGGTGATGGGAACGTGTCCTTGACTGTGAATTCAGTGAGCACAACACAATGAGGTCAAAATGAGCATTTGGGTGCATATGAATGGCCATAGGCAAAGTGGCATTTGCATCAATACAGATGGATACACGGGTGACAAGAAGTGTAGGTACATGTCAATACAAACACGTGGGTTCAAGGACATGCTAGAGGGTTTCAAAAAGTTCATGGAAAAATGAAATTTAAAAGTAATAGATTAATTCAAATGTTGTGAAGCTTCCAAATACTGTATGACTCTCAGACATCCAAACACCTTCCAACATTGATTACCTAGGTTTGAAGACTAGTTTTCTGGGTTTGACTCAGTCAGCTGATGATGTAACATTATTCACAAAACTCATGGGCAGGGGTCTTACCAACTTGCCGGAAGCCATGTAAGCACAAGGACAGGTCTCAAATCACCAAGAAGGAAGCAGTACGAAGGTAAACAAAAAAGTGCAGAGAAGAAGCAAGTCTGCACAAACCACAGCCTCATGTACCCTGAGACCAGAGGAAAGAGACAGTGCCCAGCTACCTCCACTGACCCTTCTGCCGAGGTTACAATAGTTGGTCCTGGGTAGAATGGGAGAAAAATATGGAGCAAAACTCAAACTCTCATTTAAAATGTAAAAAAAAAACAAAAAAAAACTGAAAACTGGAGCAAGAGAACAGAGAACACACTTGAAACCTAGAATGAGCCTATCCCCTCTGATTGCCTTTCCGTGAGAAAGCAGAAAGGCACATAAAATCAAGGATATTGTCCTATGGCTGGTATTACACCTAAAAACTATCAGTTTGAGACTAAAACTTCAACAAGTGCCCCAAAGCAAAGATAAGAAGATAAGGATGTAAGGAAATTAGACTGCTAGAAAGGAAGCAAGCAGGAAACAGAATCTGGTCAATTGTGATAAATATAATATCACTGAACAAATTGTGTGGAAGTTATTCATTTGGGAACCTAACACACACTGTAAACTTTCACCAAAAGCTCAATATTTAAAACAGAAACCCTCAAAGAAACTGTAATTAGATGTAAACCTTGGATTCTAAAAAAGTAGGGCAAAAGGTACTGCCACAAAATCAAAGAAAGCTTTCTGAAACAAATATATCAACCTGAGATTCTGCAACTTCCTGCCATTTTCTTCCCCCAGCTCTGTAGTCTTCTGAACACTGTGTTTCCCTCTCTCTCACTCTTCCCAGAAGTCTGTGCTGTTTGACTTTCTCACATTAACACTGCAGCTTGGCCTCCTTGATAAATTGTGTTCTTGGAACTTAGGGTACAAAAAGAAGTCTGAAGGGCAAGATCAGGTCTGTCGGGAGGATGGGGTCAGGTTTCTCCATGAAATGATCACAGAACAGTCACCATCCTAGAAGAATAAGCAGGTACATTGTCGAGGCAGAAAATATTGCCTCAGAACAACTCCCCTGGCCTTTTTCTCCCCGGTGCAGTTTTCAAATTTCTTAGAATTTCTTTAAAATTGTTGCGATTGGGTGCCATCAACTCTGTTTCGTCATGTTGGAGCACAGATGTTGGATTGTCCCTTGGTTCAGGTCCTCTTCCATATGCTGCCTGAGACTGGCAGCTCCCAAGGTGTAAAGGTGCTGTTGCAACTGTTATTGGATGATCTTTGGCAAAATTTTACTTGCATGTAATATCAGTGAGATTGGTCGATAATTTCTGCCTTCTCTTGGGCCTCCTTTCATTTGGAATGGATCTCTCCCAGCCAATTAGCCATCTGATGAGCCTGTTGGCTCACTCATTTTCCAAATGAGCAAAGAAACTCACAGATCTGTACAACAGCATGGCCAGTACTCAAATGTAGAAGTCTGGTCTCTGCAATCCAAAACTCTTTCCATCAATATCAATTGTGGTAGTTACATAACTTACTGTCAACGGGAAGATAGAAAAAAATGTAGGGATAGTATTCAATCTGTCAATCAGGTCACACAGCCTGATGGTACCTCTGTGGGAATGGCCTTCTTAGAAGAGAGACCCTGGGAACCTCCCCCAAACCCCCTTTCTGACTTCACCTTCCTGCTGGCTGGCCCTGCTAGTTGTCAGAGTCACTACCTTTGGATCTAGAAGGCACTACATCCACAAGACTCTGTGATCTTCTGCTTCTGCATCATTGCATGTGGCTGCATGGGTCTGAAGAGGGACTTATGGACCAGTATCGGACTTAAGGACTTGAGGTGGCCTGGGCTGAAATGTTTCCTTAATGTATAATTATTTCTTGGTACAGAGCTATTTCTTGCTCACATGAGTGTCACTGGACTTGTTTCTCTCATCGACCCAGCCTAACGCACCAATAAAGGTTCAATTCCTGTTCATTTAGCTTTAAAATATTACTAAGAGGAGTTGAATAAAATGAGCATTTAATATACTTAATTTAACAATGTCCACTCAAGAGGAGGGAATTTTTTAAAAAAGCAACAGCAAAAGCAACATCACTTTATTCGTTCTACTTCTCCCACCCCCTCACAATGGACCTAAGCTGGGCAAAGAAGTCATTGCTAAAATACAAAGGAAATCAAAGAAGCCTTGACTGTCAAACTTCCAAAGGTTCAAATCCGGCTAGTGGCATAGTAGTTGTGTGCGGGACTGACGCCCACAGGGTTGACGGTTCATATCCAACAGCAGCTTTCCAGGAGCAAGGCTGGACTTCCAACTCCCACCAGGGCAGTGATGCCACACACACACAAAAAAAGGTTCAAATCCTCATGATTTGTGGGCAAATTAAAAGATTGTTACAGATAACTTTAAGGAGGCTTGAGTGGAACCAATGGTTAAGCATGCAGCTGCTAACTGAGGTAAGTCATAGCCCTCTCAGCATGCTGTGAACTGACCAATATCCTGGGAAGGTCAGAGCCACTTAATGTGCATAGTAACCAACTCATTCCCACAGGGCAAGTTATCCTACTGAGTGGTTTTACACATTCTGTTAACTCATAGATTAGCCAATCCCTTGTAAGACTGGTCCAGCCACCTATTCGAGGCAGCCATATAAACTCAGAGCCAGAAACGTCACCTGTAGGACAGACCTGCTGTATTGGCGGCTAGTAATCAAGAACTCAGCTCTTTGTACCACGTGGGGATTCTAGGAGGAATCCAGGAGATTCCAAAGATGGTAGCGGTGCTTTTTAAAATAAATAAACAGTAAAATGATTAAATCCAGTCTTGTGGAGACATACAACTTTTACTGAGATGCTCAAGTTCCTTGGGACCATCAAGGAAAAGGATCATAATCTGCCTCACAGCATTTTAGAAACTGTGTATTCCAGCATCCTCTGCTCAAAATATTCTTAAATCAGTCATAGCAAGAACAGCACCACTCTACCTCCCTGCTGGTCAGCCTCTGCCACACTTGGTCAGGCTATCCTCATCTCATCTCAAAGCCTGCCTGCTGCTGCCCTGCCCCTTCAGCACTGTCAAGTGTACGTCATGGCTCACCAGCTCCCTGGCCTGACACCTGAGCATGCCACAGCCCCCACATAATGGCCGCTGACTCCTTCAAAGAGATGAACAGAACAGCACATGAGGAAATGTTCTGTTCCTTCGCACCCACATGGCTTCCCAGGTACACACGGAGGGAGAGGCGGGAGCTGTTTCTACAGAGATCATCCGGAGTTCCTGAGCAAGCTTTGGTAATGCCCTAGGTGACCAGAAATCATCTTGCCACAGTCAGACCTGAGAAAGATCTGACCTGCGGCTGAACCATCCCAGCAGCATATGCCCATCAAAGGCTTTGAGGGAAAACGTTACCAACTATTTGGCAGCAATAGTAATTTATCACACATGTGCTTTTGGCTGGTGTACTTCTTTTAAAAAAATGATTTTAATTGCCAATATTTCAACCCAGAAGATGTCACATAAAATCTGGATTTCAAACATTTCCTCAAAAAAAAAAAAAAAAAAAAACCTCAAGAGACTGTTGGCAGTAAGTGGCCAGCAGTGACAAGAAGTGGGCAATCTGATTCACCATGACTGCTCCCTGGCCAGGATGCGCTGTCAGACCAGGCCATGTCAGAAGGGCTTAGCCAGCACACACAATCAACAAGACAGAGAGTCTGACCTCCCGAAGATGCAGGCACTTCCTCTCCACTTATCAGCTCTTTCATGGTCCCATATCTCATTTGGACAACATCATTTAAAGTTCTATCCAACCAGTGTGCTAATTAATGGCATAAGACATCTGTAGTCACAAATGCCAAGACGTGAAGCAAGAGCAATGCTGGGTGGTGGTGATTACATGTCAACTTGGCTGGGGCCTAGGTCTCAGTGGTTGGGCAGTTATGGAATGATGTAATCTGGCCAATATGTGATGATGTCATTTGGAGTTGTGATCTGATGTGGTGATCCTTCATTTTCATATAGTGAT
The DNA here is from genome assembly GCA_004026705.1 of Nesogale talazaci. NCBI lineage: Eukaryota > Metazoa > Chordata > Mammalia > Afrosoricida > Tenrecidae > Nesogale > Nesogale talazaci. Next base: position 18,702 of record PVJH01025565.1, read on the forward strand.
GACTTATGACTAACGACCTGGTTTTTGGAACCTGACCATATCTCTAAGTGAGGAGTGGGTGTGATAACAAATCAATGTATAAAAAAGAAATTACCAAACAATAATACCTTCCCAGAAGAGGTATGAACTTGGATAACACAGAGTACTCCCAATTCCATAGAGATGGAGTGGGCATAAAGTTGCCTGTCCTTCCCAATAAATCAGTGCCTGCAACTAAAGACCCTGGACATTATAAGAACACACACATACACGAGAAGACTTCAAAAAACTGTGGAAAAACATATATTGACATATATATTCATATTGACATATATATGAAGGAGCTTCAAAAAGTCCAAAAAATGAAATGAAAAGATAGTGGAATATATATTTATAGATATGATAGGGTTTCAAAAAAGTATGAACATGTGTATCTATACCCATATATCTATCTATGATAGATAGATGATAAATAGGTAATGTCAGCATTGACATGATATTTTTAACACAAACTCAAATTCACTGCCATGGAGTCAAAGCCTGATCTGACCCGCGGATCAGTCAACATGGGTTCCTGAAAGGGGGACTGGGAATGGAGAGGGCAAGAGACACGAGAAATGGAGACAAGACAGGATTCTGATCAAGTCTTGTTGATTGAGCCAAAAGGCAGGGTTAATATAGGCAAGCAACAGGAAGGAGAGGTACAACTTATGGAAATGAGGGTTAGGGATAACCAGCCAATCATACACATAGCTTCAAAGAAACGGCGGGGAGGAGGGAAATGGCAGGGAGTAGTTCTCAAACAGGTCCGCATGCTAATTAGGTGAACTCAACAGGTCCGCATGCTAATTAGGTGAACCCATGGATTCAAAGATTATCTTGCCTGTAAGCCGTTACAATACAAAAGGTCAATAAAGGCATCGCTGAGGGATGGGAAGAGCATTCGGCTTCCCACAAAAGCCAAATGACAGCAACCCTCTAAGACAGAGGAGAACCGGCCCTGTGGGTTTCCAAGTCTATTTAAGGAGTAGAAAACCCTGGATTTCTCCTGAGGAGCGGGTGGTGGTTTTGAACTGCTGACTTTGAGAATCACAGCCCAACTCCTAACAGCGATGCCACAATATATAGGTATATACACATTGTTGCTGGGTGCCAACAAGTTGGTTCCAGCCCATAGCAGCCCTATGCACAACCACACATAGCACTGGCTGGTCCTGCACTATCCTCACCATGGTTCCTCTGCTTCAGGCCATTGTCTTGGCCATGATGCCAATCCAGCTCCTTGGGAGCCTCCCTGTCCTTCACTGCCCCCTCCACTTCACCAAACATGATGTCCTTCTCAAGTAAGAGAAGAAGAAATTATTTAGTGGTGAGCTTCCTGAACTTTCTTTTACCCTCATGTATCTCAGACTTGGAGCAAAAGAAATCAGCTATCTGGACACGTCCATGGGTGCGGACTGAAGAAAAGCAAACAAAAGCTCAATTTCTCCAGCCAAAGGACCAGAAAGGGGACGCCTGCTCCATTCAGAAACCACAGGAAGAAAAAGAATCCATAGCCCCGCTCCCCTTCTCCACCCCCACCCCCACCCCGATTTCTACATCAGAAGATGGTTGGGTTCACAAACTGTAGTGAGGCACCACCAACAGCTGTACTGAAAAAGGCTGAGTAGAGAGGCAGAACCTCATCCTCCCCAGATATTGACAGCCCCATCCCCTCCCCAACATTGGGACCAATAAAGACCATAAGGTGAGCCCAAATGTCTTTCCTCACCAAGAAGTACGTATCCGCCTTCCTGCTGGTATGGTATCAGAGGGGGCTTGGCGGAGAGTCATCCAAGGGTCCAATCTCTCTTGAGTATCAGTAAAGGCCCCATGGGGATGCAATAACAAGGTACTCCTCTCGCTCCCATGCAGGAAGGAATCAGCAGAAGCCCTGTGTGTTATCAAAACTCCCACTCCCAATCAGCAGTAACAAGATGCAAATTCCCCAGGCCCAGCCTTGGGCATCAATGGAGTCTGAATAGACTTCTCTTTCCACCGAGACGTGAAAAAGGCCATATTCTCCCTACCCTTGCCAAAGCAGTGCCGCCAAAGGCAGCAAAATCAAATGCTTTCAACAAGATCCGATGTGTCATAACATAAGGCTTTTGATGTCCACATTTCAATCAAGGAATTACTTATCAGATCAAAATCAGTACAACCTCAAATAGAATAAGAAAAAGCATTGATGTCCAAGTGAAAGAATTTTAAAGTTACCTGACAAAGATTTTAAAGTAGACATTAAAAAAAGGAGTGTGGTGAGTTATACAAGCCCCCAATAAAATGATTTATTTTTTTAAAAATACTTCAGTGAGCAATTATGAATGGGTTTGGAGGGGAGGGGGCGGTGAGAAATAAAAATGTGCCAGCAAAAAAACACAACATAAAGAAGAGTCAAATGATGATGTTATATTTTCAAGTTAACTGTGTTAGTCTGGGTAGCCTAGAGAAACAAATTCATAAAACACACATATGCTTATAAGAGAGAGTTTTATATAAAGTGTAATTATACATTAAGAAAGCATTCCAACCCAGTCCAGATCATGTCCACAAGTCCAATATTAGCCCATATGTCCGACATCAATCTATAACACGTTCTTCAGACTCATGAAACACATGCAATGATGCCAAATGCAGGAGGACCACAGGCCATGGGTGGGAAGTATGGTGGATCCAGTGGCATCGTAAGCATCTCAGTGCTGGCAGGGGTTTCTACTTGGCTTCTCCAGATCCACGGTTCTGGCTGCATCAGGGTAGGTCCACGTGACCTCTCCAGCTCAGGGCACTAGCGGAGTTCCACGGGTCTCGTCAGATGCACTGCCTCCCGGGGAGTGAGCAGAGAGCGAGTACGTACGTGTTCTGCCTCAGGAGGAAATAATGGAGAAGGCCATGCCCACACAGAGGCCTCATTGGCTATGACCCAATTAACAGACTAGACTCCACCCCTTCACTCTCAATCCTCTCAAGTCCCAAAGCAGCACCAAACGATGTGGTACCAAACTACCACATTAACCATTATGAAAACTGTGCAGTTACAAGGACTGTCTTTGTATCGTTGCTTATGAGTTTATGTGAAATCTACAAAAACCGAAAACCAAGCTCGCTGCTATCACAGCAACCCTATTGAGTAGTGTAGAACTGACCCTTTGGGGTTCCTGAGACTTTATAGGAGTAGACAGTCTTGTCTTTCTCCCGCAGATCGTCTGTTGGATTCGAACCACTATCCTTCTGACTAGCAGCTTCATGCATAACCCACCACTCTGCCAGCGCCCCAATGTGAATCTACAGTACATCTCTAACTGGAAAAAAAAGTTAAGTATTAAAAATGCATGAGATTATAAAGGAAAATGATGGTGCTGGAGTAAAAGTTTTAAAACTCACTGCCATGGAGTCAATCATGACTCATCGTGACTGTCTAGGCCTGGGTGGAACTGTCCTGCTGGGTGCCCAAGCTGGAACTCTGTGGACGTAGAAAGCCTTGTGCTTCTCCCAAGGATGTCGAAACCATTTTTTTTAATTGCAGTATTACACACACAGAGAGACACATAAAAAAACAACAACAGAATAACACAATAAAGAGAGAGCATGTGTCTGTTTTAATTGGGTGGCCAAAGAAGAATGTGCCGAAGAAGCTATCCTTTACTGACAAAAAGGAACCATGTTGCAAAGATCAAGAGTTAAAGAAGGCATCTGGCTAGTAAACCATGACTGACTGGTTAAAAAAACAAAGAGAGAGCTAAAAGCATAAAAGGCTTCTGGGGGCTACTAGGTGCCCAGTCCCAACCCCTAAAGACCCCATGTACAATGTCCTCACTGTGGTCCTGTTGTCAGAGCCTACTCACTGAGCCCCATAGTGTTTTGTTTGGGTTTTTTTGTTTTGCTTTGTTTTTGATGTTATAATTTTACATAAAAATAGTCTCAAAGATATAACTGGCCTACCACAAAGGCCTGAGAGATAGAAAGATCTTAGCCTATAAAGGGACTTGCAGAAGTCACAGTGGCTGGATATCAGCAGGAGAAGGATAGGAGAAGCCAAAACATGTGAGCTTTCATAGGTCAGAGCAGGGAGTTTGGGTTTATTCTAAATGCAATTGGAAACTGTTGAAGACTTAGAAGCAGAAGAATGAAGGATTAAAGATGGTTTGTTTCGCTGAGCCCCAGTGGCGTGGTGGTTGTGCGTGGGACTGCGGCCCACTGGGTTGGAGGTTCAATTCCGGCTCCCAGGAGCAAAGGTTGGACCTCCTGCTCCCACCAACTGAGGGCAGTGATGCCTAAAAAAAAAAAAAAAAAGATTGTTTCTTTTGTTTTGTTTTGTTTTTAAGCGAGTACCCTGCCATAGGGAAATGGAATGAAGATCTGGAAATTGATTAGGAAGCCACATCAGTCATGCAAGCAATAGACGACAATGTCCAGTACCAGAATGACAGTAGAGAGGTGGAGAAAAGTGAATGGGTTAGAAATCAAAGTAGAACCAAGAGGAAGGCCTGGGGGCGAACTGGATAGGAAGGAAAGAGAGGAATCAAGGGTAAGGACTGTTTAGAGTGGGTGGGTGGGTGGGTTGGGGGGTTGGTGGGTTGGTTGCTTGGGTGGGTGGATGGGTGGATGGGTGGATGGATGGACGCTTTTGTTCTGTGTACTTGAACACCTTAGCAGTTGATGATACAGTTGACTGAGACTGAGAACAATTGAGAAAAACTAAGGTGCAGTTGGAGAGAATAGAGAGTTCAGGAAGGCATATCTGAAGTTTGAGGTACCTTTTAGCTCTCTCTCAGGGAGAGATGATGTAGGCAGCTAGACGTATGAGTTTGGAGATGAGTGGTGTAGCTGTTAAGCACTCCTTCCCTAACCCAAAGGTTGGTAGTTGGGAACGCACCGGCTCTTCTGAGGGAGACAGCTGTGGCAGCCTGCTTCTGTAAGCCTTGGAAATCCCCTGGGACAGTTGTACTTGGTTACATAGAGTTGCTAGGTATGAGTTCTTATCAACTTGGCAGAAATGGGTTACTAGGGAGAAGCATCTATATAGATTGTATGTGTATTCAGGGAGTTAGACAAGCCACCTTGGAAGAGTATTAGGCTAAAGAAGGGGGTCTAGAACCCTGGGAACCCCAGAATCTAGATGCCAAAGGGATTAAAGATGCTAGCTATAGAGATCTAAAGAAGCAGCCACTGAATTCTGAGGAAAACAGTATATGTGTGGTAGATATTCTCAGAAGGGAAGAGTCCTCTGGTGCCCTGCTGCTCCAAGTCCAGATGGAATGTGAACCTCTGATTTGACAGCCCAGAGTGACTGAAAACCTACCCAAGCATCGTCTCTAACCAGAGGGGAAGGGAAACCAACCAGAATGACTTGAGGAGAGAATGGGTGATGAGGAAGTCGAGACAGAGGCAGCAAACCATTTTCTCAATATACTTTGTTGGGAAAAGAAGAGAAATGCGATGACGTGAAAGAGAATCAGAGGTGAATGAAGGGCTTTCTCCTTTTTTTAAGATGGGAGTGAGATGACAACCTAGAAGGGTAAATCCAAAAGTACAAACTTTCATTCAACATAAAAATTACACAATAGGAGGCTATTACCTCCTATATAGGAGTGAGTACCTTAAAACCCTGGAATTTTCCCCCAAATCCATGTACTTAAATTTTTAAAAAAAAACCTTATCATTATAAAATAACCTCCATTACCCTTAATACACTTGTCAAAGATGTTATTTCGTTCTAGGACATATTTTTCAAACTCAACTGTTTGGATGACTAACAGCACCCCCACCCCTGGCATTTTCGTTGTTTCTTCTTCACCTTTTCTACATCATCGAGTCACTCTTTTTTCACGTCCACTGCATTTGTGGAAACAAAAAGAAGTCTCAAGAGGAGAGGTCAGGTGAGTAAGGTGTTTAAGGCAAGAGAGACATGCTTTTCATTTTGCCAAAAACTGACGCACTGAATGGCTGCATGAGAAGGTGCATTGTGGTAGCAAAACCAGTGCCCCCAATCTGCTGCAAATAAGACCTTCTTTGTCACACACTGTTATCCAGTCTTTTTAAAACCTTTAAATAAAAAGCTTGATTAACAATCTGATCTAGTGGAATGAGCTCCAAGTGCAAGATGAGTCAACATTTTTGTCCTCTGGGGGAGTTGATGGATGTCCAGAACAAAATTTGTCATCGATCAACATTCTACCTTTTTCGGAAATGAGAAAAATGCTCATACACTTGAGTTTTTCCCATAGCACTGTCCTTGTAAGCTGTGTTCAATATCTCAAGTTTCTATGGCATGTCTCTGCAAGCAGGAAACAAAATTTCAGTCTCACACTGTTCTATTAAATCAGCTATCACAGGAAAAGAAATTCAAGTGAACTCACCTTTACAAAAAAAAAAATTCACTGTGACCAGAAAGAACCATTCCAGGCAATGCCACTGGATGTACTAACTCAGAGCAAGTTGCTGGATGCTCGCCTAGCAGGGGGATAATGAGGACGACAATAGCTCTACATAGTGGAGCTTTTTCCCAGTGTTTTTAGGGTACCCTCTCATACTCCACTTATGATACAGGTTTATGATAACAGTTGTTCCATCTAACCCTTACCAGAAGAATTTTGCCCTCTTCAATGTATACCACATGCAAAGGGGAGTGTTGGCATTCAAGAGGGATTTACATCATTTAAATATTCTTTGGGTATAGGGAACAAAAAGAAATCTGAAAGAGGCAATATCGGGTCTATAGGGTAGATGGGGCAAGGTTTCCCAATGAAATTCTTATAGAACTAGGACTGCCCTTGTTATCTTTAAAGATTAGGAAGGTATTTGTTGTGATGGTAGGAAATTCCTCAAGACTCTTTTCTAATCTTCTTCTCACCGATGCAATAAGCAATTACCCAAGGGGAAAATTTCAAAAAAACAAGACCAGGCTCATCAAGGGCAATGGTTGCTGAAGTTGCTGATTCAGGAAAGCATGTGAGAATGAAGTCTGGGGAATGCAAAGGAGGGCCCACTGGGAAGGAAGGCATTGGGGAGGAGAACTACAATGGTTCTGAGGGCAACAACATCTCCCTTACTCCTTCACGAGCACTTTCTCCAAGGGATCTTCCACCCCCTCCTCTTAGCACTCTCTCCCAGGTCCAAAACTCGCAGAACACATTCGCCTATCATTCAGCCATACAAAGTAGTATGTCTGTTTTGTTCCTTGAGTTTCATTCTCGACATGTTAATAATAATATTGTTGGGCGCCATCAGATTGATTTCGACTCAGAGCTAGTCCCCATGAACAGAGTGGAACTGCTCCACAAAGTTCCTTAGGCTATAATCTTTGCTGTTGCTAAGTGCCACCCAGTGGGTTCTGACCCACAGCAACCCTATGCCCAACAGAACACAACACTGGTCAGTCATGTGCCATCCCCACAAATATTCCTATGCTTGAGTCAAGTGTCATACCACGATATCAATCCATCTAGTTGGGGGCTTTCTTATTTTTCTGTTCTCCTACTTTACCACATATGAGGTCCTGCTCCAGGTACTGGTCTCTGCTAACAACACGCCCAAAGTACACAAGGCAAAGTCTCGCCATCCTTGTCTCTAAGGACTACTCAGGCCATCTTTCTTCCGAGATGGATTTGTCTGTTCTTTGAGCCAGTGGGTCTCAACCTTCCTAATACCGCAACCCTTTAATACAGTTCCTCATGCTGTGGTGACCCCCCCCAACCATAAAACTATTTTTGTTGCTACTTCATAACCATAATTTTAATACTCTTATGAATTGGTTGACCCTTGTGAAAGGGTCATTCAACCCCCAATGGAATCACAACCCACAGGCTGAGAACCGCTGAATTTGAGCAATCCATATTCTTCTCTAGCACCGCAATTCAAATGGTCTTCTTTATTCAGTGGCCAACCCTCATGTCCTTATAAGGCAATTGAAAATATAATGGATTGGTCAGGTGCACCTTAGTCCTCAAAGCAACATCATTGCTTTTCAATACTCTAAAGAGGTCTGGTGTTGCCGCAGATTTACCTAGTGTGACTCATCTTTTCAACTTTCCATTTCGGCTTCCATGAGCAATGACTGTGAATCCATGCAAGATAAAATCCTTGGCAACTGCAACCTTTTCCCCATGCAACATGAAGTTACCAATTAGTCCAGCGGTGACTACTTTGGTCTTCTCCACACAAGAGTCCATACTGAAAGCTGCCATCCTTGATCCAATTCTTCTGCAAGTGCCTCAAGTCCCCCTATTTTCAGCAAGCAAGGTTGTATTAGCTGCCTGTCCCAGGTTGTTCATAAGCCTTACTTCTATCCTGATGCTGCACTCTTCTTCATATAATTTAGCTTCTCTAATGATTTGATCAGCATACAGATTGAGTCAGAATGGTGAGAGACTACAACACTCACGCACACCTTTCCTAATTTTAAACCATGCAGTATTCCCTTGTTCTGTTCAAACAACTGCTTCTTGGCCCACATACAAGTTGCATACAAGCACAATGAAGTGTTCTGGAATTCCCATTATTCTCCAGACTATCCATAGTTTGTTATGATCCACACAGTCGAATGCCTTGTTCACAGTCAATAAAACACAAGTAAACATCTTGCTGGCATTCTCTGCTTTCAGCCAAGATCCATCTGATATCAGCAGTGGTATCCCTTGTTCCAGGTCCTCTTCTGAATCCTTCCTGAACGTCTGCTGACTACCTGTTAATAGACCGTGGCAAGCATTTTTGGATGATCTTCAGCAAAAATTTTACTTGTGTATGATATCAATGGCATTGTTCCATCGTTTGTACGTACAGTGTGGTCTCTTTCCTTTGGAATCAGCACAAATCTGGAGCTCTGTCAGTTGACCAAGTAGCTGTCTTCCAAGGTTCCAGTGCGCCATCAACATTTCACTTGGTATTTCAGCAATTCCTAGAGCTTTGGCCGATACTTCCAGAGCAGCTTGGACCTCTTCTTCCTTTGGAACCATTGACTCTTGCTCTAATGCCACCTCCCGCTGGGATTGGATATTGACTAGTTCTTTTTTGTCACGATAACTTTGTATTCTTCCCATCTTCTTTTAATGCTTGCGTATCATTCCGTCTTTGCTGTACTCTTTATAGGAGTGACCCGCTGGTTCTTTGTTCTGTGGAGTTATGAGTAGATTACGGCCACCCACCTTTCAATGAACCTCTGAGCTAACCTCAAAGACTTCACCCCTATTGATCTTCACAAAAGTCAAACTCACCGCTGTCACACTCAAAGCAACCCTTCAGGACCCTGTAGAATGGGCCTGGTGTGTTTCCAAGACTACAGCTCTTTATAGGAGTAGAACGCCGATCTTCCTTGAAAGGCTGGTGGCTGCAGACTGCTGACTTTTCGGTTAACAACCCAGTGGGAAACCCACTATGATACCAGAACTCCTCCCATTAGCCTTAGGAAGTATAAGTTCATTCAACTTGTTAATAACCTGGGGGGTGTGGGGGGGAGGTGGGAAATGTAACTGAAACAGTGGCCAAAGGAAATCATTTTGGCCAAATGATTTTTCGAATGCATTACTTCATCCAATTTCAAATCATACTTGCATTACATTTGCTTTAAGAACAAAACATCAGAAAACAGTGCTCCCAAGGAGTGTGGGGTCGGTGGGCAGGAAACCAATGAAGAAAGGCTCCAAAAGAAGAGGAAGCTGAGGGCCCAGGAGACTCCACAGGAAAATGGACTCGAAGACCCAGCCCTCTCTGCTCTCCCCGAACCCAAGACAGAGAGGTCGAAGGAGGAGCTGGTCAGCAGTGATCCAGAAGGGACACCTCTCCCCAAGAGGAAGAAACTGGAATCTCTGCCCAAAGAGGAACCTGCGGTGTGAGCCCCAGGAGGCAGCAAACGGCGGGAGCATCCCAAAGAAAAAGAAGAAATTGCCCCTGAAGGGGGAGCCCACAGCAGTGGACCCGAGGCGGCGGCTGCTAGAAAAAGGAAAAAAAAAGAAGATTAAAATAGACATTCCCTGACACTCCCCAACCCTCTTAATTAAAAAAAAAAAAAAAAATTCAGCTACAACAAAGAAGAACAAAACATCATTGGTAGTAAGAAATCTTTGTGATTATATTGTTTTTTCAGCTATTAGCAAAGATCTATTGGGTTTGAACATCTACCCCAGCACCCTGGTTCCCAGATGTACCAAGTGGATTTATAGAGTGATTAATCAAGCAATCTACATGGAAAGAAACAAGAATGCTTTCACTTTGTTATGTTTTCTGGTGTGCCTAAAAGGAAAAAAATAAATCATCATGGATTTTGCAAAGTGCCTTTTTATCTTTCTCTCTAATAAGAAAGTGAAATAAGAGACATTGGTTTTCTCCCCAGAGATTGTCACAGTTTACGAAGAATACCCTTCTCTGAGGTGTTCTGATCCCAGCCGCATCCTGCCTTTGGGGGGCTATATCTGGGCCCCTGGTGGTCCCTCAAGCCTTTTCCGGTTAATGAGTTAAAAGAGAAAGAGGAGAGGTTAATTTTTTATATGGCTGCTTCAGGGGTACCCCATTGTTGACTGTGAGGCTGGGTCACAAAACAGATGTCCAAGGACACCGTTAATAATGGTCAAAGGAAGCAAGCCCACCATCTAGCATCAGCAGATGCTTATTGTCCAGAGAAAAGACAAGGGGAAAAAAAAGAGGCAAGAAGAGACTGTTTCCTAGCCTTTTATGGGATGGGAGCAAGGCCGCTGGAAGGCAAGGAAGTCCATAAAGAAGAAGAATGTGGATATTAGCTCAGTGATTGACCGGGTCAGAGCATGCACCAGAGTGGCCTGAGAGTCCTGCACCACCACGAACTGCTGCCACTTGTCAGGTAACGTATAATTACTGGAAAGAAAGTAAGCATCTTTAAATGTAAAGTACACATCCACGCATAGAAGCTCTACTGTAATTATGTACATTACATTATTATGGGTCAGGTGCACGTGAACAAGAAACCACAGATATGTATTTCTTTCTGAAATGCTACCACCCTATCAGAAGAGTAAGATGAACCATTAAAAAGACAAGGTAAAAAGCATTTAATTCTGAACTTGGGAGACATGAGTACTGTCATTAAATCAATGCATCCTCTGCTCATCCTGGTTTATTTCTTCCTGTTAATTCCCATTTGCAGACAAAATAATACACATTTCCTTCTACTTCCCCTACCCCACACCAAGTAAACAGTTCATTCTCCATAAAGGGGGTTTTCTCTGAGATAACTAAAATATTAAGAAGTACCAGTTAACCACAAAGCTAGAAGTAATTTTACCTGGCCTATTGCTCAGGAAAACCATCTCCATTTGTCATGATCCTTGATCTCACGTCAGGAAGAGATCCCCTTAAACATCTTTGTCTGTCTCTGAAGTGCTTTAAGTGACTAGTTAAAGGATTTCAGAACTGGGACTGTGGATAATTCAATGGTATTTAGTATATTCAAAGAATTACAAAGCCATCAGCACAATCAAGTTTAAAAGAGACCTATCTTTTAAACCCAGTAACTCATGACAGAAAGAAAGCCACGGTCCAAAGGGACTCAGTCACTTATAAGTTCGCCCTCAACATCAAGCAGGACTCAATTTCCATGCAAACTCTAATCTGCTATTAAAACTTCTGAAAGCAAGGTCCAGCATTCTATCTCATCATGTGGGTTATGTTATGCTGGACCAGGCCGTGTTACGTTATATGCCAGCAAGCAACCCCATACACAACAGACCCCACCAGCACCCAGGCCTACACCATCCAACAGGCATTGCTGTGTTTCAGTCCACTGTAGCTCCACTGTGTCCACTCTGTCCTTCCATCTCATCAACAGGCTCCCTGTTTTGCTGCCCTTTCTGCACGCTCAATATATCAAATCCGGTCCTGTTTCTCAGTCAAATCTATTGCATTGCATGGTTTCTTAGAAAGACTTCCCTAACAGATTTTTAAGTAACACTTGAGCATTTAAACAAAACAAAAACAAATGTTTAAACCGTAGAGTTCGGGAGAGGGGGACACGAATCTATGATGTCTTTCTTTTCAAATAAAATCACAAACTGCTTCAGCCCCATTTCCACCAAAAAAAAAAAAAATCCCAGCTTACTTAGACCTGCTCCTCATTTTGTTTTTAAAGTTCTGATTATGGTAGCTAAACTAAAGTACCTCATCATTCACATGGTATTGCTTCACTGAAAACAGCTTCCTGGGATTTTCCATCATTCATTCTGGTTGACGGTCAGAAACCAGCTTGAAACAACCAAAGGCTTGTGTATACGGCTTATCTCTGAGATTCACGCTTAGGCAGCCTGCACCCAAGAAGACAGACTTTCTCAAAAAAAAAAAAGGAGGCTGATGCTAACGAAGCCAGCACATCAGGTCCAGCCAGCCATTCCAGGCTCTGGTCTGACCACAGTGGCACAAGGCCTCCTGGCTGCCCAAGCGGGGAGCACATTTCGAAGACTCTTGGCTCAGGGATCAGAGCTGCACCTGTTGATGGCTCTTGTCACAAAAAAACGCTTCCCCTCTCAGGTGCTTTCATGATGCTTTCTTTCCACTCTCTGGAGTTCTGCTAGTTCTTTCCTTCCCGTGCTTCTCCACCACCACCACCACCACCACC
>PVJH01025566.1:0-31387 GCA_004026705.1 Nesogale talazaci
GCTCTGGACGCGGTGGGTGGAGTGGCGCGGCCTCTCTGGGGAGGAGCGGCTCGGTGGCTGCTGTGGATTCCGCGGGCCTGCCCGGGCCCGCGAGGTGGGCGCTTCCACCCGGCCTCGCGGCCGGTCCCTCCACGACCTTGACCGTGGCAGCTTCTGCCCTGGGCACGGAGAGCTCTGCGGTGCGCAAAAGGCCGGAAGGAAGCCGCCACCGAGGAGGCCGCGGGCACCCCTTGTGAAACCTCGCCCCAGACCGGGAACAACAACTGCATAAATAATGAAGCCCACGGGCCGCCTCCCGCCTGTCACGGCGCAGCCTGTCGCCTCGGCCAGCCCTGCCCGGCAGCCGGCCCATTGTTGTCCCCCAGCCGCTCTTCCAGCCGCCAGCGCCGCTGGCCCGCCCGCCCCAGCCCCCCGCCGCGGGCCCGGCCAGCTCGGCCCGGCAGGAAGCGCCAGCTGCGGACACCGCGACCCTCGGCTCCTCCTCGCGGGACACGGTCCAACCATTGTCCTGGGAACCAGGGCCACGGCCGGCCCGCGTGCTGGGAGAGTGTGCGGTCGGGGTGCCAGGCCGCGGGCGACATCTTGAGACACCGCGAAAGCGCAGAGCCCGGGGGCTCCGGGGCCGTGGTCACACTGTGCACCCATCTGTATGCACCAGCTTCCCTCCGGTGCCGGCTGTGAGGCAGAGAAGTCAAGGTCAAACGCCTGCTCCTCCGAGGAGCGTTGCAGGAAGACGCAGCCAGCCAGTCCCTCCTGCTCGGGAGCTGGCTGGTGGCCCTACCTGGCCCTTTGTCTCCCCTCTTGAGTAGAAATGCTGTGACACCCCCCCCCCCACCCCCGCATTAGTCTTGCTGTCAAGATGAAAGGAACCTCCGTTCTGCTGAGAAATGGCAACTCTTGCACCCCTTACAGTGGACAAACCCTTTAGTTGGAATACTGTTGGTAGGTCCTGTTAACTGCTTTCATAGAAATCATAAAAACAATGAAGGATGAGATTAAAGTTATTGAAAAACAAAAAAACTCATCCTGCAGAGGGAGGGAGAGAGAGAAAGCCAACTAACAGTCTCACATTGGTTCTGTGGCAATTGATCTTCAATAGATTCTGCTTGTCTGTTTAAAGGATCGATGATCAGACTCAACAATAAGCATCCTAATCTGGCAAGCACCTGCTCCTAGGAAGGAAGGAATGGGTTTTCTCCTGGAGGCAAAGAGAAAGAAGCCCACATCAAGCAGCCTGGTGTGTGCGTAGGGCCGGGAGAAGACAGTGGAGAAAGGAAGTGTGTGTGTGTGTGTGTGTGTGTGTGTGTGTGTGTGTGTGTGTGGTGGGGGGAGGGTTGGTTTCCTGCATTTCCGTCACAGGAAGAAACACCACTGGGAAGGAGGGCTTGGGAGGCAGAGGACAGAGGGAACAGGGAGGGAGTTGATGAGAGGCAGAGAAAGGAAAAATGGGCCTCCTTGAGACCAGCCGGCGGGGTGGGGTAGCTGGGAAGCTGGCTAGAGTTTTCTTTGTTTCCCTTTGTCAGGAGAACCAGCCCAGTGAACAAGCCAAATGTGCCAGGGCGGTCAGCTGCCCTTCAAGGTAACAGCTGGCACCTGTGCAGGAAAATGCAGTGAGCATAAATAGCATCATTATTTAGCATTAGAGCATTACAAAGATAATTACTATGAGTTAGAACAGCAGCAGACAGTGGGAACTGAAACCCCAGGTCCCTGTGCTTATCAGGCTCCAGTGTTACTGAGTGTAATTTCCAGCAGATTCCCCTCCCCCCGCCTCCAGGGTCACTACTCACTTGGTTACAGAGCTGCAGTCTGTACCCGCATCTGGTCCTTTACTTTAAAAGGACCGTCAGAGGCAAGGCAGTTTGAGCCAGTTCCCGGGAGCCTTTATTCAGGTCTAATGCTGACCCAGAAGTCAAGTGATGATCATTGATAAGATGTCAAAGGTCACTAGGGTGACATGCTCTTTTTTGATATCTTAACATGGTTTAACTGGAATACCAGAACTATCCATCCTTTTTATCTCAAATTAAATGGGTCAAATAAAAAAAGATCAAATACTCGATCTTCAAATAATAACATAAGCCAATAACAACTTGTTGAATGCTTTATGGAGGCATGGTCAGAACCTCTGTGAATGTCTCTACAAAGAAGCTTTTGACAAAGAGGACACGACCTGGAAGCCTTAGTTTTGGACTTCCCTTGTGGAGCCAAAACCTCTAGCAATTACACATGAGTGTCTCAGAGGGGAGAACTGGCACAGGAAGTCCTCCAAAAGTCCAATTCTGTGCCCAGCAGGATGCCTGTGAGTTCTCCACACCTGTCCCTAAAAGAACACCTCAAGGACACTGACATACCCCCCAAGATACTCCAGAGAAGAGCTTGAGCCAGCGCCCGGGGAGGAAGTTCTTGCATCCTGGGGTTGAGAGGGTTGAGACTCTCTTGCTGCATTCCTGCTGCACAGAAGAGAAGCAGATCTGCCGGAGGCTGTCCTCCAATGCCGGACTGAACACTCAGGGACTGGACGGTGGTGGAACCGCCCCAGATCACTGAGCAGACGAGCTATCCCTGGGAAAGAATGGCTTTAGGTGGGCCTGCATCTGAGAAAAAAACTCACCATGGGAGAGTTTGAGCAGCTTTCCATGGGCACAGGATGAAAAGCAGCACCACTTTGTCAGCCCTCACTTATCTAGACTCTGTCATGCAGACATCTGCACATGAACCTGCAGGGCTTTGTGATATCCCGCTTCTTTCCTCCATGTTGATTGTTTATCATTGCCCCGCACACCCTGGGGTCCTAAGAGCCAACCTTGAACCAGGGTATCTAGTGGACTGGTAATTGACTTTCCAACATTTCCTAAAACCTGCGGGAGTGGAGTTTTCTGGATCTTCATTCTCCTCTGGGCATTATTCAAGGTAAAGAGAAACTGGTACAAAAGTCTTCTAATAAAGGGAACTGGGAATATTTGAAGTATGAATTTAGGAAAATTGGAAATGGTCAAAAATAAAATGGAATGCATAAATCTATATCCTATGCATGAGTGAGTGGAGATAGATTGGAATTGGCTGTTTTGAATTAGACAATCATGTGATTTACTATTCTGGAAATAATACTTTCAGAAGGGTGACACACTCAAGAGAAATGGCATGGTATTCATTTCCAGAAAGGACCTTGCTAAATCCAATTGCTATCTGTCTGTCTTCACATTTATATATCAACCACAAAACCTAGTAATGAAGAAGTTTAAGAACTCTACCAACAACTTCAGTTGACAATTGGTCAAACATGTTGGAAACAATGAGGAAGGAAAAGTAGTTTAAAAATATGGGCATGATGATAGAAGTGATTCTGGAGATCAGATGGTAGAAATTTGCAAAATCAACAACTTATTCATAGCAAATATTTTTCTGAAACAACACAGTGACTATACTTCCCCAGATGGAATGCACAGAGGTCAAATTGACGACATCTGCTGGAAGACTCGATGGAGAACTCAATATCTGCAGCTAAAACCAGACAAGGGACTGAGTATGGAACAGATTATCAACTGCCCATATGTAAGTTCAAGACAAAGCTGAGGAAAATTAAAACAAGTCCACAAGAGCCTTGAGACCATCCCACATGAATTTGGTGACCATCTCAAGAACATATTTGACACATTGAACACTAAACATAGGAGACCTGATTAGCTGTGGGATGACATCAAGACCATCATTCATGAAGAAAACAAAAGGTCAAGGGGGGGGGAAGGAAAGAAAGAAAAGATCAAGATGAATGTCAGAGAAGACTTCAAACTTAATTGTAGAGTAGCTAAAACAAATGGAAGAAATGATGAAGACAGAGATGAATAGACAATTTCAGGGAGGTGGGCAGGGATGGAATTTGGAAAGCAAACTGTGAATGCAAGAGAGTGAGGAAGCATTAGAACTGATGTGATGATGCATACACAGCTATTTGTGTGTGTGTGTGTGTGTGTGTGTGTGTGTGTGTGTGTGTGGGCATCAGTGCCTCTGGTGGTCGTGGGCGCTACCCAGTGCCGTTCCTGAGAGCTGCCACTGGATTTGAACTGCCAAGTCCACAGGTCACAATCCCGTACTCAACCACTTACGCCACTGGGGCTCTGCCCTATACAGCTATTTTTAAAGTGATTTAACTATAGAAGTGTATGATATGTGGATATTATATTGAGAAAACTACTTTAAAAAAAAAAGGAGAAAGCAAACGACCAATGGTTATCATGGGTGAAGGAGGGAGAGATTTGGGGGTGAGGGGGATAGAGATTTTTTGTTGTTTGTTTTGTTTTTGTTTAGGGGGAAGTGCGTGATGTATGCAAATGCTGGTGGAATTATTTAGAAAAGGATATCAACATTTGCTATACAACAAGAAGAGTATAATCAATGGCACAGATTTTTTTAAATATCCCATAAGTATTTATTAGAAAAGCAAATTTGGAGGTCTCACTCTAGGCAAAGACATTAGGTGTAAACAACCCACCAGATCAGATAGGAATAAAGTAAATACTTGACACCACTGTTCTTCTAATCACAGCTTACAGAATAAGGGTGCAAAGAATTTAACATTTTCCAACAAACTGTCTCTTCCATGATGGTGTACATGCATTCTCAGCAAATGCCTTGAAAACAGGATTATTTGGGATAAATTTGACAAAGAGATAAAGGACCTACAGCTAAGCTTAGTATCTACACAAAGGTCATTTTCTTTCTTTTTTTTAATTAAATACTTTTATTGGGGGCTCTTACATCTCTCATCACAATCCATACATTCATCCATTGTGTCAAGCACATTTGTACATATGTTGCCATCATCATTTTCAAAGCATTTGCTTTCTACTTGAGCCCTTCATATCATTTCATTTTCCTTCCTCCTCTTTCCCTTCCTCATGAACCCTTGATAAATAGTAGATGATTATTTTCATATCTAACATCATCCACTGTCACCCTTCGCCCACTTTTCTGTTGTTCATCCCCCTGGAAGAGGGTTATATAGCAATACTTGAGATCAATTCTCCCTTTCCCCATCTTCTCCTTATGCTCCTAGTATATCTATTCTCATTATTAGTCCTCAGAGGGTTATCTCTCCTGGATTCCCTGTGTTTCAGGCTCTTACCTGTAGCAGTGTACATGTTCTGGTTTAGTCTGATTTGTAAGAGAGAACTGAGGTCATGATAGTGGTGGGGAGAAAGCATTAAAGAACTAGAGAAAAGTTGTATGTTTCATCAGTGTTATGCATCTCACTCCCTGTGACCCTTCTGTAAGTGGATGTCCAATTGTCTACAGATGGGCTTTGGGTGCCCACTCCATCCCACTGCCCACCCCCCAATTCACATTGTTAGGATTTTTTTCTTGTTCTTAGATGCCTGATACCTAATGTAACAGTGAGGAGTTACTAAACTCAAATGAAGGCCAAACATGATAGTGGGAGAAGAAGAAAGTAAAAGGAAATCGAGTAAAGAACTAGGGGGTAAAGGACATGTATAGAGGTCTGAATACAGGCATGTAGATGTGTAAATATATTTATATGTAATGATAGGGAAATAGATCTATGTACTTATATTGTATGTTAAGAATTAAAGTTGCAGGTGGGCCTTGGGCCTTGACTCAAATACTCTCTCAACACAGAATACTTTGCTTTAACAGTCCAGCATTCTGTGATGCTCACCTTCCCAACATGATCGCTGAAGACAAAATGGGTGCATAAGCAAATGTGGTGAAGAAAGCTGATGGTGCCTGGCTCTCAAAAGATATAACATCTGGGGTCTTTAAGACTTGATGATAAACAAGTGGCCATCTAGCTAGGAAGCAACAAAGCCCACATGGAAAAGCACACCAGTCTATGTGATCCTGAGACACTGAATTACATGTGTGGAAGTTGTTGAATTGGGATATGTATTGTTGTGTATATTTTTGCCATACTTTAAAAACCATTACACAAGTAACAATGAGTCTAAGGAAGAGGAAAATGTTTTAGAATTGACTGTGGTGATAATTTTGCAACTTTTTTTGATATGATTATTGAATTTTATGACATGTGGATGAAGTTTCAATAATCTTTTTTAAAGAAAGAAAATTTTCATAGGGCAGTTCAAGAAACTGAGCCAAATGTCTTAATCAAATATGCGAGTATTTACAATTAGGAAACCAGAAGGAATGAACACACTCAGCATATCTGAAAATGGAAATACTAAAAAAAAAAAATCAAGACTTGAGTTGCAATCTTGAAAGATTTTATGTTTGATGAAGGGCAAATAGGAGAAAATAGGGTACAGAGTCACTGCACCAAAGCAAACTAGTTTACATTCCACCACTCAAGGGGCTAGCATACGAGCAAGAACCAATGGGGCTGAAGGAAGAAGTTCAACCTTCACTGAATGTATTAGAAGCATTTGAAGCACTCATTTGCATATGCCAGGCCTATGCCAAGACAGCTCCTTGGCCAACTGATGGGAACACATCCATATTTGTGTCCGTTCCAAAGAAAGGTGACCTAACAGAATATTCAAACTGTAAAATAATACCACTGTCATCATACACAAGTAAAATTTTGTTTCATTCAACGACAGTTGCAATAGTACATTGAAAGGGAGCTACCCGAAGCTCGGGCACAATTCAGAAGAGCACATGGGGCAAGAGATATTGTTGCTGATGTCAGATAGATCTTGGATGAAAGCAAGAAATATCAGAAAGATACTTACTTGTGTTTCACTGACTTATGTGGACCATAATAAAATAGGGATAAGGTTGAGAAGAATGAGAATTTTGTAACACTTCATTGTATCCATTTTGAACTTATACATGCAGCAAGAGGCAATTGTGTGACCAGAACAAGGGAATACTGAAGGGTTGAAAGGTATGCATCAGGGTTATCTCCTATCACTATCCTGGGTCAATCTCTGTGCTGAACAAATCATCAGAGAAATTGGACTATATCCAAAAGAGTGTGGCATCTTAGTTAGATGGAAGATAGTTAGCAACTTGTGATGAGCAGATGACACAACTTTGCTTGCTTTAAAGTGAGGTGGAATTTAAGTACTTGTTGCTATAGAGCAAGGATTTTTGACATTTAGTATGGATTACAACTGAATATAAGAAAGATCAAGCCATGTGGCTCTCTGCATGGCACAGTGGCAGTCGGCAAGAACAATCGCCCTACAAAAGGCAGTAAAAAAGAAGCTAAGAAGAAAGTGGTTGATCCATTTTCTAAGAAAGGTTGGTATGATGTGAAAGCACCAGCTATGTACAATATAAGAAATATTAGGAAAACACTAGTCACCAGAACTCAAGGAACTAAAATTGCATCTGATGGCCTCAAGGATGAAATGAGCCTTGTGGATCTGCAAAATGATGAGGTTGCCTTTAGAAAATTTAAGTTAATTACTGAAGATGTTCAGGGCAAAAACTCCCTGACCAATTTCCACGGCATGAATCTTATGTAGGACAAGATGCGCTCTGTGATCACAAAATGGCATGTTGATATCAAGATTACAGATGGTTATCTACTTCGTCTATTCTGTGTTGGTTTTACTAAAAAACAAAACCAAACGCAACAATCAGATTCAGAAGACCTCTTATGCTCAGCACCAGCAAGTCCACCAAATCCGAAAGAAAATGATGGAAATCATGACCGGAGAGGTGCAGACAAATGACTTGAAAGAAGTGGTCCATAAATTGATTCCAGACAGCATTGGGAAAGACATAGAAAAGGCTTGCCAGTCTATTTATCCCTTTCATGATGTGTTTGTCAGGAAAGTAAAGATGCTGAAAAAGCCCAAGTTTGAATTGGGAAATCTCATCGAGCTTCATGGTTATGGTGGTAGTTCTGGAAAGACTACAGGAGATGAGACAGGTGCAAAAGTGAGATGGGCTGATGGCTTTGAGCCACCAGTTCAAGAATCTGTTTAAAATTCAGACTTAATGTGGGCAAATAAAAGGTCATATTGTGGGGGGAAAAAAAGAAGAAGAAAGATCAAAATCCTAACTACTGGACCAATAGATAACGTCATGAAAATAAAGAAAAGTGGGCTGAGCCCCGGTGGCGTAGTGGTTGAGTGGGGGACTGTGGCCCACTGGCATGGCGGTTCAACTCCAGCAGCAGTACTAGCCACAATAACAGAAAGTTGGAGACAACTAAAGCACCCATTCATTAAAGAGTGGATATAAAGTTTGAAACATGCACACAAAGGAATACTACTTAACATTAAAGAATAATGGTGAATCTGTGATCCATCTAATGACATAGATAAACCTGTAGGACATTATGCTGACTGAAATTTATCAATCACAAAAGAAACAAATGTGGTCTGCCATAACTTTTGTAGACAAATCAAGAAGTACTTATCCCACTAAAAAAGTTTTTATAAGTATTTGATGATTATCAGGGTGGGCAGAGAAGGGAGAGTAAGTCACCTTATAGAGTGAAAACACATGTTAATTTATAGAGTGAAAACACATGTTAATTTAAGGGAGGAGAGGACAATCATAGCCAATAGGAAAGAGACTGACCTCTTCCAGTAAGAAATGTCTACAAGTAGATGCATGAATAGGTAATTGTGCAGGCTCAATTGATGTGGACATAATCAAACCTTTGAAAAAATGAGTTTCTGGGCCTAGGAGATCAGAACTACAGTCTCGGTAGACATTTGAGGTCAATTGGCATAAATTAACTCACATACATAATGATCTGAAACCGACAGTGGTGAAAAACAACTGGAGTCTTAAAAACTTGGGGAGCAGTCATCTGGCATGCAAACACTTGTGATCAAAGTAGCAGTATTACAGTGATATTTTGTGTCACCTTGACTGGGGTAGGATTTCAGTGGCAGTTAAGACCTAGTAATACCCCCCTAATGTAATCTAATAAAGTATAATCACCTCCATAATGGAATCTGCTATGAGCAGTCAATCAGATTAGGGTGGGATGCAGTGCCGTTACTCAGATCACACCCCTGATAGAATAATTCAAAGGAAAACTCATTTTGGGGAGGGGGGCATCACTGCCCTCTGGTGGTCATGGGAGCTACCCAGCCTTGCTCCTGAGAGCTGCTGCTGGATTTGAACCGCCAAGCCCGTGGGCCGCAGTCCCGCACTGAACCACTTACGCCACTGGGGCTCAGCCCAGAAAACCCTTTCAAAGTTTGACCTGCTTCCAATATAAATGGACATCATGTAAAAGTTTGTTTGCTTTCTGCTGAGTTTGGATTCTACATTTGGCTTTGTTAACCTCCAATTCTTTGGGTTTCACGCAACAGACTGACATAGTGTCTATTAATCCTGGGAGTCATCAGTGACCTGCTATTTTATGCCCCAATCTGGAATTCATCAGCCCAGAAGAAGCTCCAGCTTACTAGCTGACCCACCATTTTAGAACTTGCCCACTTCTACAACTGTGAGACATTTTCTTGATATAAATTTCTCTCTAAGCTTCACTGACTTCCCTTCTCTAGAGAATCCAACTTAAGGTAGGCAGCTTTAAACCAAGGACAAAGTAAAGAAGGGTTAGGAGAGAAGGCATGGTAGAGGCAGAACACATAGGGAGGATATGGAATGAGTGATGTTACAATAAGTCAATTGCAATGAATAAAATATACATAAATTACTTTATGCAAACATTTACCCGATTTACAATTAAAAAAAAATGTTTTAACCACGAATTGACACATGAACTGCAACCTTGGATGCATACTCAAAATCGTGACTTGTGAATGCTTCTTTCATCATCGTGAGTGGAACCAACCAACACCATCTAAGAATGATTCTTACATGAAATTTTAGAGATAGGCAAAGTGGACCATGAACTTGGGTTGATTTAATAGATACTTGAATAACTTCTTCTCTTTTGTATTCCTTTTGTGAGACTTGGAAGTATCAGCAGAGCCCACTGAGACATCTCTAATATAAAGGAAGAATTATTGTCTACCAGAATGATATTCTCTGAGGATTAGCTGGTACAAATATGATCTAGATTTAGGGGCCCCAATGATGTAGGATGATGAGTGCAATCTCAAGGAAGCGATGTCATGTCATCCAATGCCATTCTCACTGGTTTAATCACAGTGAATCCCTGAAGATAATCAACTTCAGGAAAGAATCTTACAGGTTTAAAATTATTTTAGAGATCTTTACATCAAGAAATGGCCACTTATCTGCAAAACTTTTGAGGCTGAGAAGAAAAGAGCAATCTGACCAATGGATAGGAAGCATATGGCTCCCTAACTGGCTGGATAAAAGCATGTGTGGGTCATAGACTTTGATGATCTGTGTTGCCCTCTCCTCTCCTTTCACATTCAAATTGGATACATGAGCTACATTTAAGTATTTCGCTCCTTTCTGTTAGTTATCTATGGTTGTACTAGAACTGAAATTCTAAAGCATTTGACTTTGAAACAGTCACTGTATTTTGAGTCTTGACAGAAATTCAGACTCAAATTAACCGAAAATATGGCAGGTGTTTTTTTCTCTCTCCCTTTAAGCAGATTGTGCTTGAAAGTAGATTACAAATTCTGGTAAACATGGGATGGGAAAGTTGCCTGGGTGTGTCCCCAGTGATTTACTCCAAATAGCCACAGGTTATCGACAAGTTACGGTGCTAGCGGCAAGACTGCATCCCCTGTTATGAATCATACCCTGAACAACAGGTAGCCTGGTGTTCACAGAGCCAGAAGCAATCCTATAAACTATTTAAATCTGAAAGTGTGGATATACCTCAGTCATGGTCATTCCCCCTCTTCTTGGAGCAGGATGAATTGATCTGCCACCAATCATGAATGTGTTATGATTTCTTTTGTTTCCTTCGCCTAAAATTGGCCCCATGATTATGAATTTGTTCGATTCCATTTGGGCAACATGCCAAACATCTCTCATCTGAGCGATTGTCTTTGTCTTGTCTCTGTCCTGTTTGATGTTTAATAAAGGGCTGCTAAAGAATATATTTGAATTTGGGGCCTCTTTTCTTCTCTTAGAGCAAGAAGGTAATGCGGATGGGATCCAAATCCATCTTTCTCATCAGGACCACCTGGCATCGAGGTCCAGATAGAACTGGATAGAACTGGTGCCCAAAATGGAACTTGTCCATGTCCTACTGTTTTTCAGACTCAGGCGCTCCATGAGGTAAACACTTCTGTATTTTGTGTCTTAATGTGGTTCTCTGAGGCCCTTATTAAGACTTGTGTATGTGTTTTCACTTGACAATTGTTCAATTTTCTTTGTCACCATGCCAGAAATTTTTATCTCCAGGTGTAGCTGGAAATTCTTTGGGGGCCTTTGATTGAATAAGGGGGAATAGAGAAGTTGAACTTATAAGAAATTAAAATTAAATTATCAGATACAGAAATTACATATGTCTCAATGTTGTGCTTTATTATTTCAGCACTTGAGAAAGAGATCAAATAAGACACTGTATTGGATGAATTTGCACTACAAAACCTCTTTAAAGTATTGAAAAGCCCAGGTGTTATTTGAGACCTGGGCTACACCTACCACAGGCAATGCTATTTTCAATCCCCTCATATGCTTGTGACAGTTGGACATTAAATAAGAAAAATCAATGCATTTGAATTGTGGTCCGGGCAGATAATATTGAGAATGTCTCAGACAAAAGAACAAAGAGATCTATCTTGAAGGAAACACAAGCAGAATGCTCTTTAGAAGCAAGGATAGTGAGACGTGGTCGCACTTACTTTGGACATGTATCAGGAAGACCTGGTCCCTGCAGAAGGCCAGCAGGCTTGGTAAAGTAGCAGAGCAGAGAAGAGAAAGACTCTGGACAAGATGGATCCACGTGGTGGCTGCCAGAATGGACTCAAACATAAGAACAATGGGGGGGGGGATGGCACAGGACTGGGTAGCATTTCATTCTGCTGCACAGAGGCTCCCTGTGAGCCCAAACGGACTTCACAACACCTAACAACAACAATGACAATGACAACCAAAAGACCAGGAATGATGGGTTGTATCTACAGACATAAATTTCAAGAAAATTTGCTTGTGGTAAGCTCTAACCTAATAAGTTTGTTTGTTTTCTATTGCCCACCCTCATTCTGTTTCTTGTAAGGTTCTGGTGTTGCCCCATTGGTGGCAGTGTTATGCGTCAAGTTCTATCTGTTGCACGGATTTTGGGTTGTACCTAGTGAAAGCAGGATGAAATTCTTTCTGGATAAATTACTAGTTTTCGAGTTTGTGAAAACCTGGGTTCCACAAGCTGTGAGACAAAGGCAAAGGATGGTCAGTAAAAGCCAGTGGGTGGTCACCAGGTATGGAAGATAGATAAAGGCTACTGTGTCAGGATGAGCCACTTCAGAGAGGAAGGGCATCATCCGAAACCTATTGGATTTCCCCATCAGGATTTCTCTGAGATCAGCAACCCTGAGCATTGAATGAACTTGAACTTTTCATGAAACTGGGAAATGTCATATCTGGGGACATTATAGTGTTGTCTTTGGGGACTCCTGTCTGACATAAAGACAAGCACTAGTTCTGCCAACTATCTGCTGAATGTTGGCTCAGGAAGAACAGTTGTGAAAAAATTAAATGTGGCCATTGTAAATAACCTATGCAGCATACAAAATCTCAGAAGAGATTTAACCCCAGGGAAGGGGTTAGATGTAGATCCTTGTGATAGGCTCCCCCTTTCTATACCACCTACCCTGCACTCTCCTGGTACTGCCACCACCACCATGGTCCTGAAGGGATTATCTGTCCTAGATTTCCTGTGTTTCCAGCTTCTATCTGTACCAGTATACATGCTCTGGTCTAGCTGGGTTTGTAAGGTAGAATTGGGATCATGACAGTGGTGAAAGGAAGCATTGAAGAACTAGAGGAAAGTTGTATGTTTCATCATTGCTATACTGCACCCTGACTGGCTCATCTCCTCCCTGCGACCTTTCTGTTAGGGGATGTCCAATTGCTAACAGGAGGGTTTTTGGTCCCCACGCTGCACTCCTCTTCATTCACAATGATATGATTTTTTTGTCCTTTGTTGTCTGATACCTGATCCCATCAACACCTCATGATCGCACAAGCTGCTGTGCTTCTTCCATGTGGACTGTGTTGCTTCTGAGCTAGCTGGCTGCCTGTTAATCTTCAAGCCTTTCAGACCCCAGATGCTACATCTTTTAATAGCTGGGCAACATCAGCTTTCTTCACCACATGTGCTTGTGCACCCACAATGTCTTCAGCAATCGTGTCAGGAGAGTTCGTTTTTGTATATGGTGTGAGGCATGATACCCGTTTCAAATGTTTCAGTACCATTTGTTGAAAAGACAAGCCACGTAATGTGTTTTAAGAAATCTCAGCCTTTTGGTTGAAGTTCTGAGAGACTGAAAGCATCACTCTTTTGTCAAATGTTGCTATCTAGCTTTTTGTGTGCATATTTTAGATGGAATCATCAAATCTTGCAGGATATTTTCAAGAGAAACTAGCAAGAGTCCCTGGCCTGTTTTATAAAATCGGCAGGAAGAATCAGTATTTCCTGGCCTGTTTTGCATAAATTTTGAAACACATGTTGTTTTTTGGTAAGATGAGGAATGCTACATTTAAATATTTGGCCGGACTTTCATCAAAGTACTGCAGTATTTCATATATGCATTATAGACCCCATTACTGTCTTCCAGTGGATTCCTGTGATTTCCAGTTATTCTTAAAAGGCCAGTGACCACATTTGGGGCAAAGGTTTTTGGACTAGATCTATGGAAGATTTCTAATAATTTTAAGATAGGTTGACCTATGTGAAATGATAGCTATTTGCTTGTGAGTGCATAGTGCCTTGTTTTCTCCTCATTTTCAATAGTGATATGCTATTGTTGATCTTTATGATATCCTTAGAATGGCATAAGGAAAAACTCAGTAGAGATTTTGTAAGCCTGATATATAAACTTAACTGCAGAGATCCAGTGAGTGAGTAATCCTCCCTTGGATGACCTTCGAGGAAGGTGACCTCGTTAAGATTCTGGCTTAAGGACTTTTGTTTTAGTCCAGAAAGAGCAGTAGATCTGGTTTTTTCAAGGAGATTGTTCTAAACTTCAACTGGAACTAAAAGTACTTCTCAAAACCCAAACCAAACTCATTGCCATCAAGTTAGTTCCAAGTCACAGGAGCCCTCAAGGACAAGGTGGAACTCCTGTGGGTCTCAAGACTCTATCTCTTGATAGAAATAGAAAGTCTCGACTTTTTCAGAAGGAGCAGCTGGTAGTTTTTAACTGCTGACTTTGCAGTTAACAATTCAACATGTTGCCACGATGCCACCAGAATCCCTAAAAGTATCTCTAACAATGGTCTTATGAATGAGGCTTCCCATACCTACTTTGAAAATACAATTTGCTTAATTTGAAAAGTGCACTGGAGAAAAATGGGGTAATACTGATTGGTATAACAAGGATAAATTATGCTAATTTCATATAGCTACCTATCTTATATTACACACATAAACATAATTAAGCACATACGTATTTTATCTATGATAATTATGTGTATAATTAGCATATATGCTAGTAAATCACTTAAATGGTTAAATCATAAGATATATTCAACCAGGACAGTGTTTTTTTTTCAATAAATCATCCTATTGGGGGTTTTACATTTCTTATAACAATCCATGAATCAACTGTTTCAAGCACATTTGTGTATATGTTGCCTTCGTCATTCTCGAAACATTTTTTTTCTACTTGCCCTTGGTTTCAGCTGCTCTTTTATTTCTCCTCCCACTCATGTAACCCCACAGGTCAGTGTGTTTCTTCCATTTGGGCTTTGTTGTTCCCCTACTAGATTGGCTGCTTGTTTGTTTTTGTTTGTTTTTTTTTGGGAGGGTGGGCATCACCACTCTCCGGCTGTGGGAGTAGGAGGCCCAGCTCCACTGCTGGAATTGAACCTCCGTCTCAGTGGGCCGCAGTCCCGCGCACAACCACTATGCCACTGGGGCTCAGTCCTGTTAGTTTATCTTCCAGTCTTTAAGACCCCAGATGCAATATCTTGTAATAGCAGGACACCATCAGCTTTCTTCCCACATTTACTTATGCACCTGACTTCAGTAATTAAACACTAAAATTTCCATTGATTACTTATTTGAAGAGCTGACTTATTTTTTGTGAAGTCTGTCTCCAGGGAATGAATATACCCGAACAAGATACATGGTTTTGAAAAAAACTAAGGTCATTGACTTTAAGGTTTTAGTTAGAATTAAAACCCTAGGTGTTCTCCCCACTTCAGGTAATTACTATAAATGTCTTTTTATCGTATAAAAGTGAAGGATCACAGAGATCATCAGTATTACATTCAACAGTTTATGCACATTCTATTGCAAGCATTCACTTCATTCACCTCAATGTAACACCACCCATCACACCCCCACCCCATTTCCTCTTTTTAAAGCAGTGATTCTCAATTTTGCTAATGCCACAGCCTTATAACACAGTTCCTCACGTTATGGTGATCCTCAAATCATATAATGATTTTCACTGTTAATACATAACTGTGATTTTGCTACTGCTATCAATCGGGTGACCCCTGTGAAAAGGTCATTTGATCCCAAATGGGGTTGCAACTCACAGGTTGAGAACCCCTGTTTTAAAGAAACTACAGTATTTGTGACTGACTGTAAAAGGCACATAAGCCATTTTAGCAGGATGAGCTTGTATAATCAAATTTTTAGTGGATGCAGAGTACTAAGATTACACACAATTTGAAACTGCTATCCATTCCATGGAAGAAAGAGGAAGTTTTTTCTCCTATAAGGAGTTACAGGCCACCACAGTAAACGTGACACATGCAAGCCCCATGAACAAACAGAGTCCTTAACTCCTACTTACTCTAACCCCACTTCAAGAACAATTAGTTCAGATAACATGGCCCTGCTGGATACCCACCTTCATAAAATGATCACTGAAGATAAATAAGGGTGCTACAGCAAAGTGTGGTGAAGAAAATAGATGGTGCCTCACTATCAACTGGAATCATGCCTGGGGTCTTACAGGCTTCTATTCAAGCAAGTAGCCACTTAAGCAAGGAGTCAACTAAGTCCACATGGAGAAAGCACACAAACTTGTGTGATCCAAAGATGACAATTACAAAATTCAAGTATGGTGAAGGGAAAAGTATCAGAACTAAAATTGTGAACACCCAATTTGTAGAAGGCTATGGAGGAGAGTGGGAGCCCCAAACCCGTCTGCAGAGAATCTAGAGATGATGGCACATATCCTCTATCCACAGGCAAGAGTCCCAGACAGCCTTACTATGAGCAAAGACTATTATCATCTTGATTATGCTGGATCAAACTCCAGCCTTGGCCAGGTGATCTCTCTATAGACCTGACCTGAATTAGTTCTGGATGCAAGTATCTCAAACTTTTTCCATGACAGAAATTTCTTTCCTGTCTTTTTGAATGTTGATGGGGGTCTTTACTCATTATTTTAATTTTGGTCTTTATATTATTTTTATTTTGTCCTTACAACCTTATTTCCACTTTGTTTCTTTGGGGTTTCACAGTTTGTGAAGCACAGGAGGAGTGTATGGGTTAGTGATAACAGCTGATATAGAGGATGTAAGGGGGGTGATAGGGAAGGAAAGGGGATCTCAGGAGTAAACAGTGGAGGCAGGAGGGGGTGATTGGAATGAATTATGACTGCACACTTCCTTTTAAAGATTATTTAACCACAACTCCTCTTAAAGATGATTTAACCATGGAAGGGGTGGCGTTCTAAAATTAATGCGGTGATGCTTATACAATTCTTACTGATATGATAGAATGATCGAACGATTGAATTGTATGATACGTAAATTATGTGTCAATAAAACTGGTGAAAAACAAAGAAGAGCTACAGCCTCAGCCATCCAAAGGGGCAGTTCGACTTTGCCCTTGACTGTCTATATGAGCCCCGAGTGACTTAGCAGCCCTGACTTTGAGTTTGGGATCACCTTATCCACCAAAGGAAAATTTCACAAATTCTACAACAAAAGAAATAAGTCGCCTAAAAGAACCTCACTCTTTTAACAATTAATATAAAAGTTTGTTTGTTCTTTACACTAAAATCGAGTTTCGGCAATTTGATACTTGTTTTGTAACAAGTGCTGTGATAGTAACTGAACCAATGAAGATATCTTGTAAAAAGACTGATGATCTAAAAACAAATTTTACCCCCAAATTCGCAATGACAAAAACGATTATAATTTATTTTAAGCAAATTACTGTATTTCATTTTATTTATTTATTTTAAAATATTCTGTCTTTAGATAGCTCTTCCATCTTTAGCATGTTATGGTTAATAGCATTTCTCTCTAATCTTTGCTGTTAAAAGTTCTTTAATGCTTTCATCACAATTAAGCAGTCAAACAACATCTACTTTTATACATAATACTTAAGTATAATGAATATAGCCTTTCTTGAATCGCTGTTGTAAGCAAAGTTTTAAAATGTCTTTTTTTAGGGGGGGCTGAGCATTCTGATGTGTAATATATGATTATCAAAGAGGAGATTCCCACCCACAACCTTATCACCTTCAAAGTACTTTCCATTCAAATTAGTGGATTCTTGGAAACATTTGTCAAACTCATGTTGCGATGGCT
The DNA here is from genome assembly GCA_004026705.1 of Nesogale talazaci. Classification (NCBI taxonomy): domain Eukaryota; kingdom Metazoa; phylum Chordata; class Mammalia; order Afrosoricida; family Tenrecidae; genus Nesogale; species Nesogale talazaci. The sequence goes on from PVJH01025566.1 coordinate 17,566, forward strand.
GATAGCATCTTGCTCTTTTTTTTTTTCTTCACCTCTTCTACATCATTAAATCACTGTTTTTCCATGTACCTCTTCACTCAAGGAAACACAAAGAAGTCACGTGGAGTGAAGTCAGGTGAGTAAACTGTATGGTGCAAGAGAGACATACTGTTTCTTGCCCCAAAATGGTTGACGGAGATGGCCGCATGAGCAGATGCATTGTCAGGATGGCAAATCAGTCCCCCGCCTGCAACAAATCAGGTCTTTTCTGTTGCACACCGTTACACCGTCCTTGCAGAACCTCAAAATAAAAGCTTGATTAACAGTCTGACCTGGTGGAATGAACTCCAAATGCACTATGAGTCGACATTTTCATTCATTCCTGAAGTTGACAGTTGTGCACAATGATGTTTGTCATCAATCAACATTTCACCTTTTTTGGAAAGGAGAAAACCACTCATACACTTGTGGCTTCCCCATAGTGCTGTGTTCAACATCACAACAGTTTCTGTGGAATTTTTTCCCCAAGCAGGGATCAAAATTCTACAGTCGAATGAGGGTCTCTTAAATCGGCCATCACACACACACACACACACACACACACACACACACACACACAACGAGGCTTGAGCGAAATGCTTTTACAAAAAAATTCACTGTGACCAGAGAGAATCTTCCCAGGCAAAACCACCGCTTGCACTAACTCGGAGTGAGTTGCTTGATGCTTGTGTAGTGGGGGAAATGCATATTATGAAAGCTCCGTCCAACAGAGCTTTTTTGATTTGGAGTTGGGGGTTCTCTTTCTCTCTCTCTATTTTTGTCCTTTTGTTCTATTGCAATACCGTTTTATTTTCAGAGTTCTCCTCCAATGCCTCTTCCAGTGCCTTCTTCCCAAGTGGCCCCATCCTCCATAGCCCACAGACAAAACCAGGAAACCATTCAGACTCCAGCCACACACCCAAACAAGGGTTTTTCAGTACCGTGGGGTGCACTGACATGTCCACAGTCACGTTGCCACAGCAACAGAAATTAGTATCCATACCGAGACCATACCCAGGTGTGGCAGTCATGTGCTTATGTTAATTTTGTGATTGAAATGTAGGGATGGAGTCTAGCCTGATAATCTGGAGGTAGCCATTGAGTAGCCAATGAGGCCTCTGTGTGGGCATGGCTTTCTCCTGAGACTTCTGGGAAATCTTGCGATATTTCCCTCGTGAAGATGAGAAGCTATCTTCCCCAGTTGTGGGGAGTTAGTCTCAGAGGCGATAAATCACAGAAGAGACAAGATGGCAGCGTCCGAGAAGCTGGAGGAGCCGGCGGAGAGACCACATGGCTTTGCCCTGATGGAGCCGGACCTCTGAAGCTGGAGTGGCATGCTGTTGATGGACCCTGAGCCCTGGAAGTGAGGAGCCATGGGGAGACCCCTGCCAGCACCAGAATTCTGCTCCCACTGACCTGTGAATTCGTGAGTCAGAAGGAGACTTTGTAGACTGATTTCGGGCATATGGGTTAATATCGGACTTATGACTTTGTACTGGACTGGATTGGGATGCCTTCTTAGTGTCACATTCCTTTTGCATATAAACCCTTTCCTTATATCTATATGTGTGTCTATGAAATTTGTTTCTCTAGCCTACCTGGACTAACACACCAGGTCTTTTGTCCCTTGTCTCCCTGCAATTTCACTTATCTCCTTCTACTTTCTTTTTACCTTGTGAAATATATTTCAGTGGTATTTATTCATCCTGATTACCCCTCTTAAAATATATTTTCCCATTATTTTTAATATTAGGAATATGCATAAAGCAGTGCAAGCAAGGGGCAGATCTTTTTTCTGCTGAGAGCCATTTGTATACCTGGAGCATTATTCATGGGCTATACAAAATTATTAACTAAAAAATTAGTCTATGAAAAAAAATTAGTCTGTGATATTTGGTCAAACATTTCATTTATCTATCCCTAATGTGATGGCTGAACTCTTTGTCTTTGGTGTGGTACGTGATGTTAGCTAGTATTGATGATGGTGCTGCCCATAACTGCTTTTCCAGGTTTGCCAATCTGGGGTATAGTCAACTTTGTAAGATGGTAAGTTGAAAAGAAGAGTTTGAAGCAGTTTGAAGCAGTTGTTCTGAATATGGATGTATATTTCAATACACATCTCCACAAAGTGGAAATTTATCATTGCTATGTAACATTTATAGAACACAACCAATAAAGGGTTGTTGTACCTACCTTTCCACTCACTGTTACTTTGCAGTTGAATGGTCTCATTTTGTACACTATCATCACATCAGCTGGTTGCACAATGAATGGTGTAGCAAAGATTTCCAATTCTGTTTGTTTACTTTTTCACATCCTTGAATCTTTCATTAAATACCTCGATTCACTTCACAAATGCCTCAGCAGATTCGTGTGACATAAAGGGCCTTTCTAATTCCAGAGTGGGGAAATGTCCCATGTTATTTATTTTCCACAGCCTTAATGTAGCTTCCAATGATTTCAAGTTTCAGAACAGGAAGCTGAGAAGCTGGTTGGGACCCTGTAGCTCGACGTTCACTTCTGAGAGGCACTTGGTAATGTCCTATGATCATTAAAATCACACTGACACTTGCTATCACTGAGTTCCCTGACAGGTGCATGGACTTTTTTGGTGTATGATTCTGTGACATATAATTAAATCACATGGATCAAGACTGAAAGGATTCAGTTTTTTCTAACAATCCAATTAATCCTTTTTTGAACCAACCATAACTGAAGTTCCACCACAAGGAAGGCACCTTAACTTTTCAAATGTTAGCTCGATCTTTTTCTTGATAAAATAAGTCTCTCAAACAAACCTTCACTTCTGGTAGTACCATCAGTCCCTTTCTTCTGTCAAAGTCTGAAGTTACCCCAGGAATAAAAATGGCCAGTTGGGCAGGATCTGTTATGTGTTGTTGTTTTTAACTGAAGTCACAGAGATAAACTGGAAATCTGCAGAATCTTTCATTGTTTTTTCAATATATTTCGCTGTCGGTAATGCAATCTAAGTCGGTTCTCCAAGCCAAACATTCTAAAACAATTTTGTGCAACTTAACAGCAGCCACCATGCACTTCTTCCCAAACTCTTCCTCTCTATGAGGCCTCAGCTTCTCTGTGATTAGTTTGTTCACGACATACCTCATCTGAATAACATCTCTGTTACAACGAGACCTGGTGAGGTGGCTTGTTATGATTCAAAACATCGCTGAAGAGCATTGATTTTATCTGGATACATTTGGCATTTCATTCATTGAATTTGGCATGTTTTGATCTACGATACAGTCAATGTTTGTAGGATGTCAGTTAAGTTTTCAAAACTGTCCACTGTGTGTGTTGCCAGAAACACCATTATTTTGCTTTGATCCCTGTTCTAACCCTGCATCTCGGATTTGGAACATATCCAGCACTCAGATCAGGCACTCTTCAGGTTTTTCCTGAGTTCTCTAATTTCCTTAATTTTCACCTGAGATTCAGTTTTTCCAAAGATTGTTGATTGTGGTAGTGTAAATATAGGTCGGATTGCAGTTATTTTCGGTGTCAAAGAAGAAATTGACAAGGAAGTCAGTAACATTGCTGGCAATCACAGGAGGCAAGGTCTTCAACACCGAGAGGAAACACCTCATTGAATCTCTTATCGTCATCATGGACTTGCTACAGTTTCACCACAGTGTGCTACACTTTTGCAATAAGTGCACCCCCACCTGCCTGACCCTGACTCTTCTCTGAGTCATTGCAAGACAGGTAACCAATGAGAAATATTAATGTCTGCCCTGTCGTGTGCTCATATGTGTTCCATCTCGTCCATAATAGATGATCCCCACTAGTCCCTCAAAATTAACGTTATTATGGTTCATTTAATATACATCTATGCTGTTATGAAAAAGGTTCCTAGATTTGTTGAATTTCTAGTTCTGCCTGCAATTACCTTGAAGGCAGACCAAATCAGAGTAGGAGGTGTTTATATTTTGTTGATGTTTGCAACTCCTTTTTAGGTCTGGTGTTCAGCAATATTTTCTAAGGCATTTAGAATCTAAGTGCACAATCCCACTGCTACAGAATGAGCTTCCCAATTTATATTATTTGGGCATTTTGAAAATCAGTGCCTAAAGCAACCAACAGCCCATGAGCGAGGTCTTGTACTGAGGTGTCATTAAGTCAGTTCCAACTCAGAATGACCAGAGAGAACAGAACAAAACACTGCCTGGCCCAGCATCTTCCTTCCCGCCCTTGTCATATTTGAGCTCATTATTGCAGCCACTGTGTCCATCTCTCTCCTAGGGGGATCTTCCTCTTCTTTTCTTCCCCTCCATTTCACCCACCACGATGTCCTCCTCCAGGACCATTCTCTCCTGAAAACGTGTCCAAAATATGTGAGAGAAAGGCACCCATTCTTGTTTCTAAGAAGCATTCTGCCTGTACCTGCTTCAAGACAGATCTGTTTGTTCTTTGGGAAATTCATGGTGCCTACAATATTCTTTGCCAGCACCATCATTCAAATGCATATATTTCTTACATCTTTCTTATTGAATGTCCAACTTTCACATTCATGTGAGGGGACGGAAGATACCAAGTCTTGGTTGGTATTAGTGAATATAGGGAGTAAAAACAGTATCAAATAACTGAACAGTAGAAAATAAAAATGTCAGAAGATCCAGACAATAATCTCTTGAGGTAAGTCTTAGAAGATTAAGTCAATGTGCAGTACATGGTATGAAAATAGCATGCACATTATGTTTTAAAATGTTGCATGTCTTTCTAGCTTTCTGGCACATTGGCAGTATTGTCATAGGACTGGTCTCTATTTTTAGAACAATCAATTTTGCAAACTTTGCATAAGTATGAAGCCCTTGACTTGCAATTCTTTCACTGGTATGACTTTTAAGCAAGTTAATATAATAAAATGGCTGGATAAATCTTCCATCTCTTGGAGATATGTATGCTAAAGCATATCAAGCTTTATAATATATTACATGTATTAATTCTTTACATTAGTTTGCATGATGGGGTTACCTTTCCTGTATTATAGTATTTTAAAATATGACCTGCTAAAAATGGATGAAACTGACCCAAAAAATCCAAGTTAAGTGGCAAATTTTCCATTTTGTAGGGATCCAAACACTTCATTTCTTCCTCAGAATTACAGTCCATGTTCAGTGATTATTATAATAACAACATCAGCATATTGGAAAACAGCTTTCCAATACTGACACTCTTCATTAATTTGTTCCTACTTAATTTTCAGTTCATGAATTAAGTGAAAACCATGTCGTCAGTTTCAATATGACAACATGCAATCCCTGTGATTGAACTTTTTTGTGCATCAATCTTATTCAGGTTGTAGCAATTGCTAACTCCCTTCAGAACAAATTGAGTACTAAATGATTTAGGACTGAGTAGGTGCAAACAAAACCATCGACAGAGTGACTGGTGGAGGATATTGGGGCTACTCCCTTTTATAATTCTCACCATTAGCTTTGAACCTCAGAAATATAATATGGCGATAGATATTATTTATTTACCTTCTAGACATTGTCCACAGATTTTCAAATGGTATGCTTTGATGTTGACAATGACTTGGTCCTATCTTAATTCAATAATTTACATCATTAGAAGAAAAGCATTCCACTAATCAGGATCTGTATTTCTGTTATTATAGGGTCTGCAAATAAGACAATTTTACATTTTAAGATCATTTCACTTTTTACACCATTTTTATTTTTGTCTTTTTACTACAGCAAGAAATGGATTCAGACTTTCTAGCAGTCTTCTATATTTATATTGCCATTAGTAATTTTAGTACTACTAGCACAAGTGAAATGGTTGCATTCATGAGACTGGAGTGTTCAATAAGTCTCTTCTGAGAAATTATATATATGCATATATATATATATATATATATATATATATATATCTAACAGTCTAGAAATTATATTTTAGAAAGGAAGTTAATTTTGGAAATGTCTTTAGGGATTCGTTTAAATCCACTAAATCCATTTCTTTTAATCTTCTATGAGCATGCAACTTTGTGAGTCACTTAGTTATCATTTAATTTTATTTAGATATTAGATGATATTACTTTAAAATTTTGGTTCTATCATAGAAAACCAAGTTTGACTAAATGAAAATTTTAAAAGTGAAATTTGTCAAGCAAAATTTACATTAAGATATGAACTTTATAATACTAAGTTGTGAGAATCCGGTTTGCAGAAGACTGTAGATGACAGCAGAAGCCCAAGATACACTGATGGGAACTACTTTGGAAATAAGCCTTCAGTGAACTCCCTCCATCTATAATTGAGGGGGGGGGGAAGTGAGTGCATTGGAGGGAGGAGTATAGAAGACTAAAGTGATAAATCTGATTTGGATGGTTGAAACCTTGTCAGACAATCCCCCCTCTGAACACGTTGAACTTGAGCCGGTTTTCAACATTTTCTGCATGTTTTGCTGGTTTTTGTTTGCTCATTTTAGTGTTTATCTCGGATATATGTCATCGGGGTTCACCCTCTTTAATTTGTGTTATATGTTTTCCTATTTTTCAGTATATGAACTCCAGGATTGATGGATCTATAGGGACAGTAAGTAGAATAAGGGTTTCTAGAGGAGGAACAATGGGGGGTGGGGGGCACAGTGTAAAAGGGAAACGATGTAAAGACGTCCAGGAAGGAGAAAAATGTTTGGAAACTGATTGTGGTAGCAATTGTACAATACTGCTCGATATGCTTGGGCCATGGAATGATATATACATGGATCAACTCCCAATTTTAAAAAAGAATTTGAGCATTAACACAAAAATTTAACTTGGACTGAGTCTCAGTGGCAGAGTGGTTGTGTGCGGGACTGTGACCCACTGGGTTGGCGATTCAAATCCAGCAGCAGCTCTCCAGGAACAAGACTGGGCCTCCCACTCCCACCAGAGGGCAATGATGCCCCACAAAAAATTATCTTTAAAAATTAATTTGGAATATATAAATGTGTTCTTTAGGATCAAGATAATCAAAACAAAAAGTACATCCAAGGCAGTTGAAAATAATGTCCTGCATTTGCCATATGTTCATTCACAGGCCCTTTGCAGAACTTCAGAAGTGGGTTTTGGGGTCTTGAAATAATATTTAAAAACTTATGCACTCATACTCTGTCTTTTGATGCTAACATCTCCACAATTATTGAACTACTGCTCATACCCGATAGGGGTGAGAACAATTCCAAAGAGCATAATCAAGTACAACATAGGGTCGATCTGAAGACGTGATTCGTTTTGTGAAAGACAGGACCAGGTACATCGTGGTCACTTGACTATGAAGGTGAGCCTTGGTGAGGCAGTGAGTAAAGTTCTAGGCTTTGAGCCTACCAGCTGCATTATGAAGAAGATGGAGCAGTCTGCTTCTATAAAGTGGCCTTCGAGCCTTATGGGGAAGTTCTACTCTGCCCTTGTATAGGGTTGCTGTCAGCTGGAATTACTCAATGAAAGAGAACGGATGTAAGGTTATACGCAGTCTAGGAAAATGTAATTGTTATATATAAAATATGCAAATGCTCATTTTACTTCTTTGTGGAATTGTTCAAATACCATATTCAGAGACAATAGCATCATTTCTGAATGAGCAACTTTATTTCACAAATCACAACATTATCAACATTACTTTCTAAAAGAACGTAAATCTGAAGGTAAGTGAAATATAAATTGCATCTATATAATATTTGTTAGCTAAATATTAATGTATTTTCTGAAGGAATTGTTAGATCTTTTTACATGGAGATACTTGAATGATCTCATAAAATAAAAGTTCTGGCAAATAACCTTTGTTGTTTTCTTGGAAGATGAATTTAGAAATATAAATTGTGGCAAAGCAGAAATATAAATTTTGCACAATAAATAGATACTGAGTTTTGCATCCTTTTAAAATATTTTTATTGGCGACTCTACTCTTACAGCTTCTATCACAATCCATACTTTTATTCAGTGAGTCAAGCACATTTGCACATATGCTGCCATCATCATTTTCAAAGCATGCTCTTCCCACTTGAGCCCCTGCTATCAGCTCCCCATTTCTTCCCTCACCCGCCCTCCCTCACATACCCTTGATAAGATATAGATGATTATTTTCATATCTTCCATTGTCCTCCAAGTACCCCTCACCACTTTCCCATTGTTCATCCCTCTGGGAGGGGGTTATAACATGTTGATCTTTATGATAGATTCCCCCTCTCTCCCCCCATCCTCCTCTAATCTTCCTGGTAACTCTACTCTCATTGCTTGTCCTGTGGAGTTTATCTATCCTGGATTCCCTGTGCTGTGGGATCTTTTCAGTAGCAGTATGCATGTTCTGGTCTAATTTGATTTGTAAGGTAGAATTGAAGTCACGATAGTGGGGTGAAGGAAGCACCAAAGAACTAGAGGAAAGTTGTGTGATTTTTTTGTTTTGTTTTGTTTTTTGGGGGCATCACTGCTCTCCGGTGGTGGGAGTAGGAGGCCCAGCCCCACTGCTGGAATTGAACCTCTGTCCCAGTGGGCCGCAGTTCCGCGCACAACCACTATGCCACCGGGGTTCAGCCCGAAAGTTGTGTTTTATTGGTGCTATTCTGCACCCTGACTGGCTCGTCTCTTCCTTGTGACCCCCCTGTGAGGGGATGTTGGATTTTCTACAGATGGGCATTGGTTCTCCACTCTATGGCCCCCCCTCCAATTCACTTTGGGTATGGTTTTGTTCTGGGTCTTAGATGCCTGCTACCTCATCCCATTGACACCTTATGATTACATAGGCTGGTGTGCTTCTTCCATGAGTGCTTTATTGCTTCTCAACTAGATGACTGCTTGTTTATCTTCAAGCCTTTAAGACTCCAGATGCTATATCTTTTGATAGCCGGGCACCATCGGCTTTCTTCACCACCTTTGCTTATGCACGGATTTTGTCTTCAGCAATCCTTTCGGGAAGGTGAGCATCACAGAATGTTGGATTCTTAGAACAAAGTGTTCGTATGTCAATGTACTACTTGAGTCAAAGTCTAACGTCCACCTGCAACCTTAATTCTTAACATATAGATATGAGTGCATAGTTCATATATATGTATATGTGTGTGTGTTTAAGTCTCTATAAATGTCCTTTGCTTCCCGCTTCTTTCCTCTATTCCCATTTGCATCATCTTTGGCTTAGTAACCATCATTCAGGTTTAGTAGTCCCTTGCTGCTTCATTGCTCTTGATTAAGCCTCACTAGGCACCCGACAACCTCCCTTCCATTGCTCACTTGTGGTTCCCTTGTCCCTGAGTTGGTCCCCCCTCTGCCCCTACCCCCACCCATCTCTTCTTCTTCCATATACCCCAGGAGCCATTGGTCCCGATCTTTTCATCTCTGAATTTTTTTACCCCGCCTATTTATCTAGAGAGACATGCAGAGACATTAATAAGTGCAAAAACCAGGAAAATGCAAATAAAACAACAAAGGCAGTCAAAAATCAACAAAACAACAATAAAAAAAACAGAATAACAGTAACAAAAAGAAAGCCGCTGACAAAAATGGAAAAGCTTATAAACAGTTCAAGAACTGTTTGCTGGCCTTTACGAGTGTTTCCCGGTTGAGTCTGAAAGGGTTCCACACTCGGACTCCCAGTCTATTTTTGGTATTCCCTGGGGGTTTCATCACTCTGCTTTGCCTACTTCTCTGCTGCATGTCCTGGGTACCTTGCCCCAGCGTGATGGGGCCAGACCACGCACTATTCCTGCCCCGGCTCTCCAATATTGTCCCCCGCAGTGCCATGGTTCAGAGAGGGATGCCGGTGGTGGGGTCAGTCCTTCCTGTGCATTGTCTGCTCTGAGCAGGAACATTGTCCTTGGGGCTTGGTGGGTCAGGATGTCTTCTCTTCCCTCTCCTTCCCTTGAGTTTTACGTTCTTTTCATGTGACTAACATCTTGCTTAATAGCATACATGAAGTAATATCAAGCACTGTGGTTCCTGTGACAAAAAAAATTGAAACTCATTTGATATAAACAAACATATTTTGTAGATGAATACAGATATTTAACTATATAAATATAAATATTATGGCTCATTTTAGATATTTTCCTGTTAGTGTTGTATTAAATTACTACCCATGTTAATATATATTATGCATTATGTATGCCACACATATTTTACAGTTAAAGTTATAATCATTCTTGTTTACAAAACTTGGGACTTAATGCTGTATGTAACTATTATATAGATAAAAAGTACCTGGTTGAATTCATTGCATTGGTTGACCTTTTTTAGTTATCTCCCTTTTACAGGTCATCTGAGACTGGAATTCCCACCAGTTCTTTACAAGGATCCCACAAGAGCAGACTTTTTCATGCGTATCGTGGCAAAACTCATCACCGACCCTAGTGGCTGGAGTCACTAGACCAACCAATGTGGGTTTCAAATCGAATAAGAACATTTTTATCTATTAGTATAATCTTTGCTATTATTCTGGCTATTAATAAAACCCACTCGTGTTGGATCCAGTAGTATACTGAGTAAATGTAGCAAGAGTTAAATTTGACAGTCCGACCTGACTTCCTTTTATTAGAAAAAGCATACTCCCAAGAGGCACACCAAGATTAAAAACAAATAAACAACAAACAACAAACTCACTGCCATCAAATAGATTCTGACTCATAGTGACCCTGGGGGACAGAGCAGAACAACCCCTATGCCTGTTTCCGAGACCGAACCTCGATGGTAGAAGAACTGCCCCATCTTTTTCCCGTGGACCGCTGGTGGTTTCAAACTGCTGACCTTGTAATTAGCAGCCCAACTCGTAATCACTATCCCCCCGGGACGTTTACATTACAAGTTGTATATTCCCTAGAGACACACAGAGAGGAGGAGGTTCTGTTACAGGGGAGGGTACTGTAAGAGACAAACGTCCTCGTGTTGAAGGGAGCAGAGGCTCAGATTTCAACTTTGCATCACCCTGTGTTAACCTTCTTTCCAGCGGGCACATTCTCATTCAGGAGCTGGCATCAATTTCATTTCGTGTCCTCACACTGTGCACTCCCTTTCACTCGTATCTTGGCTGTGTGCTTCTTTGCTTTGTCTGCACAACTAATGCTCCAGTTTGACCGATGCCCTACTCACCTGCTTACCTTGCGGATTGCATAGCTTCCCCCTGCTCTCTGGGCATTTACCTCTGAGTAGTGGGCTTTAAGGAGAGCAAGATACCAGCAGTCACCAGGCAGGTGGCAGGTTTTTAAAATAAATAGTCTGGTACATTTTGTATAAAATGTGAGCTAATTGGACACTTACGGCTTGGGTTACTCAAAGTCAGTCCTTGACCAGATATCTCTGGGTGTTCTACTAAAGGGCTGTGTTTGTTTGTTTGTTTGTTTTTTGCCTTGCAGAATCCAAGACCACTCTAGGGATTCCCTGCAGAAGTGGTCTAGGGAGACCAGCCTGAACTGCCATGCAACTGCCACAGGAATTCCCAGATTCAAACTAACACAAAACAGGAAAACAAACCCTGGACATATCATATACTCATTAGAAGGAAGATATTTCTTTCTTTCTTTCTTTCTTTCTTTCTTTCTTTCTTTCTTTCTTTCTTTTTTACAAACCTCAAAGCCTCATATCTTGGTTGTTTAGGAGTACTATAACAGAAATGTAAATATGAACACTTCTAATGAATAAATTTTTTTCTCACAATTCAAGAGGCTGGAAGTTCAAATCCAGGGTCTCAACCATGGCAACAGTTTCTTTGTCAATAGTTTTCCGTGTTCCTTGATCCTCTTGTTAGGCCATGTTTGTCTTCATGCATGAATGCCTCTGTGTCTAATCTGCTCTTGTTATAACTCAGAAGCATTAGATTTAAGACACACCCTACACAGTTTGGCCTCATTAAAATGACATTTGATTATATTGTGGAAGTTGATTACATTATGCTACATCCATAAGCTAGGATTCCAACATATTTATGGAGTGGAAGAAAGTCATTCTATTGCATATAGGTTGCAACAGCCACATCTGGTAGTTTTCACTTGCTTCATAACTATTAAGCATTAAACAGTTATTTTTCAACAGAGTCTTGAAAACAGACAACCCAAGGTCAAGGTTTAGAAGCATTTTTTTCTCCAGAAATACCTGTTTAAGGTAAAGTCCCCTTGGATAAATACAATCATTTCGAGAAGGACAAATTCGCAAAGAAACTAAAGGACATCCCTCACTTACTGTGGCGTTTTCAGAGACTCTTCTGATCTGACCTAGGTTAGTTGCTTGCCTGGCAACCTTCCTGAGCAGCACTGAGCTCACTCAGGTGGGCTTTCAATTTACTGGAGGCAGTTAAAGAGTAATGTAAAAATCTTCGGGAAGAATTGAGCACATAAAGTGATAAGCAAAAAGACTCTGCAAGCCTATTGGAGGGGAAAATTGGAAAGGTTGCAGCCAATTATTAATAAGACACATGAACATGAGATGTGCAGAGAGAGAGTGAGGTGCTGGGTTAAAGGAAACAGATTGCCAATGAGAAAAGGTTCAGAGCAGACGCTAACACCTGGCAGCCTGGCACAAATGCACTGAGAGGAGTGTCCTGATGGCCCCTGGGCATGAATAAAAGGAATACAGAAAACTCATGCACATTTTTTACAATCGGAAAAATCTGCATTTCTATGTTCCCTGTTTCTCCGCACACATAAAGTTCTACACTAACCTAGATCAGAAAAGGCAGGATATAATGTGATGGCTATGGGTCAAAGAGCCATGTCGGGTTGCTTCACTTCACCACTGACATACAGTGCATCCAAAAATGAAACCAAGCGCACTACCATCCAGTTGATGCCAACTCATATTGCTCTTACTGGGCAGAGTGGCGCTGCGCTGCTTCGATGATAGTGTGGTGTGGGAAGGTCTAGGCTCTCAAAGGAAAAGAAAAAAAACCTGCCTTTTGTTTGTTTTTGTTTTTAAATAAACAACTCTTGTTAGGTGGGTTTACTTGGATTGGTAGGGCCTGCCTGCTGTTGCCTGGGAGGTGTGCATATTTGCAGCGGGGCAGGGTCACTTGGGAAGATGAAGATATCTGCAATTAGTGATGAAAAGGGTAACATAACCACAGATCAAAATGAAATAAAAATACAAATAACACACTACTATGAAAGACTGTACTCTAACAAATTTGGTAACCTTGAAGAAATCAACAAATGCACAGAAATACACCATCTACCCACATTAACACAGAAGGGGGTAGCAACCTCAATGGACCCATAATAATAGGTGAATTACAGAAGGTCACCAAGAAGGATCCACCAAAGAAAAGCCCAGGACCGGATGGTTTCATAGGGGAACCTATCAAATATTCAAGGAAGAGCTGTAAATAATTCTACACAGACTATTCTCGATTATAGAAAAGGAAACCAATAGTAAGAAAACAGGTCGGTAAAATGAGTAAACTTTCTCCCATTTTTATGAAGGAAGAATAGGCATTAAGATATGCTCATCGGGGACGGAGGGAAGATGGCGGCCAGATAGGAAGCCCACGCCCGGAGGTCCTGGAGATGGGTGAGTGGGGGTGATACGGGGAAGGGCAGGGCTCTCAAATTGGGTTTTGTGACTCCAGGAACGCTCAGAGCCTCCTCTGAACCAGGAGCAGGCGCCACCCGCACGCCCGCGCTCCCCATGGATGCCAGCACAGACGCCGCCTGCACAGACGCTGCGGGTTCTTGGTGCCGGCGGGATCCAGGGCGCCGCTCTGCGACCCTGAGATCAGGGACCCGCAGTTAATCAGCGCCCGCACGCGCAATCGCTGACCAGTCCTCCCCACCCCAAGGTGCCCAGGGGACACTCCACGCAGACCCACACCTCTCGCCCCCCCCCCCC